>OZ025277.1:9469033-9769033 GCA_964019165.1 Mastigias papua
CATATGTACTCTGAGCATAGGAATAATAGGTCTGCTAATTGACGTGGGGTTTGTGAAAGAGCTGATAGCTTTGTTTAGTGATTTGCATGACCCGCCATGATTGGGTCCAATGCGACAGAATCTTGTGTAAAGTTTGCCCTCTAGATTGGCTAGAAATGCTTCTTCCAGAGTAAAATTTGGCTCATTAATATGACGTTCAAGCGTGGATCCAGAAACAGCGTACTTAAATGTAAAACAGAGGGAAAACTATTCTTGGAAAGAGGCTTTGGCTACTGGCTCCATCCCCTGTGGCAACATCCATATGCACGAAGACTTTAAATTCAAAGCTTTCTCAGCCTTATATTCCATGGAGAAAAAATAACAGACAAAATGTAATTTTTTCTATTAGAATTTTGCTTTCACACGAGAGCTCAGCAAGACCACATTCTTTGGTTGCCTTCACTGAAGGGAGTAGGGAGAATCAGTCGTACCTAAAGCGGAAATTTGATGAAAAGTAGATGGTGGTGAGCGAGGAAGAATAGGCAAAACGAGGCTAAATGATCCAATCTATGGTGTGCATTCTTTCTACACGCTTCTATGAAACATTTTATATGGCAATTTGTTTGCAAGCGACCCTAATATGACAAGTACGGGAATGAAGCAGACAATCTCATATTGCAATACTGTATTTGTCTATAGGGACACTGAAGCAGATTTCAAAACTTTAGGGGACCGTGCCCCCAGATCCCCCATTGGCTACGGACCTGAAAAAGAGGTCCATAACTTTAAATTGCTAACTGTCATATAGACTGCCAAACATACGAACAAAGGTCTGCATATCCATTATTTGATTTGCATTGTCCAAAAGACTAATGGACATAGTCTGTCTTTAGCTTTATCTTCGTATGGATTATCATAAATCTCATAAAATCGTAATGTTTCGAGCTATCTGCCCGTTATTGCAGATACAGTTACAGTTTGTTAGTTTCTGTCTTGAGGCTTTCCCATGTTTCATTTGGTGTTCGTAGTGATGGTCGTATTTTTCATAAAAGACCGTCTTTTGGGCTATCTACTTAATAATGATACATAGAGATCTATTAATGTCGCACATGTATTATTTGACGGTCCCATAGAGCATTTCTATGCATATTCCATAAGCGATTTAGAATATTTTTGTTACAAGACTGTTGACTGATCTTTTGAAACTTTTCACTTTTAAGATATGTACATGTTGTTTCAAGTTTTGATCAGTCATATTTAATGGATACTTTGCCATATAACTCACATGCGGTAATAATTGTGCTAGTCAGAAAGCATTTTAGATATTTGCAATATTACTTCCACAGTTATTTTGATTATTTGTTATGTATTTCACAGCGTGAGTTTTTAGGTATAATGATGAACGTTCCTCTTGTTTGTACCACAGGTATATTGGTGATTTGTAGCAAAAGTGCACGTTAGTAGATTTTATCCTTAGTACTGCTTACCTAATCCATGAAAACCTTCGTTTTTTCTTGTGCATATAACTTCAAGGAAAAGCCGGCAACGTTCAAGTAATTGTGAGTTTCTTTACAAATAAAGTAGATCCTTGTACATTGAAAAGATTTTTGTCTGTCTCACCTTTTAGGAACAAGTTAGCTATAAACCCATTTTCATTTTTTATGTAAATTTACGAATCATGGACAACAGAGTCCTATCCAGTATTCTAATAGTTGGAGAGGAATTAGAAACAGAATTTAAGGACTAACCCCTTTTGAGAAATATATACCCCTATTCTTAAAAACCATCATGTTTAACTCATGAGCACCTAATTCTTCAATAGTTTTCCACAATCAGCAGTTTTCCATCCAAACCATGTAGAAGGAGCTTGCTAGAGACGTCCGTAATCCCCCAAACACCCCAGACGGACAGTAGCGGCCTGACGTCAGCATACTTGGACATAATTGATAAGCCTACTCAAGTTCAAGTTTTATTTACTAATAAACCAATACTACATACAAGTACATTGAATAAAATACAATGAATACATACCAATCTACTAACAATAATATCAAGATAATTTCAAGAATATCACGATAATTTCAAGAATTCATCAAAATATCACAGCAGAAGCTTTACCTAGCATTATATACCGAAATAAAACATGGTTCAAGCCATATCAAAGTTCAACATCACTCTATCTTATATTCTCAAATTCATCACAGCTCAATATTGGGCTAGTTCCTGGAATTGCTTCTTCCAAAGGCCTATCTGTTGAGTAAGCTGGCTCTGATGAAAGATATCTAAATTATTTCCTAATATTTGTAAACAGAAATTACTAAACTAAAATATAATTATGGGACAACTATAAAAAATTTGTTTGTGACAACACACCCCATCTGTAGCCAATCATTATTAGGATCATATTTTGGAAAAGCGACTGACAATGACATATTTGCTGTTACTAGACTTTTTTAAACATTTCTTGTTGGCACTTACTGTTATTGCCGTAGTTTAAAAAGAAGCACGATAGAGGAATGAAATTTCTGTACCTCTTCCCCTATCCTTGTACTATTTAACATTCGTTTTTGTATCGGAAGGGGTGTGTGTTTGTGAGCGTGGCGCAATGCAAGGAGGTCTTGTGAACAAACGTGATAGAGCATGATGGGGAATGGGTGTTTCAAAAAAGGTAATCGTAACGCAACGTAATTATTGAATATTCCCATAAGTAAGGTAGCATCATAACTTGAAATACAATTTTAAAAATTTGATCAGATTTTGAAATTGGTCAAGCCAGTCTAGATCAACCTGTGAAATCCTCGAATAAGTCCCTGAGGGATTATTTGCAATAAAAGAATTTTTTGGTCAGGGCTTATTTGAGGGGGGCTTATTCGAGGGGGCTTATTTCAAAGTTTTCCTCAATGGTTGACATAAAAGATGACATAATTTTCTCAATTAACTAAATTAGAAAATTGCAAAAAGAGTGTTTCGCAAACAAAATTTATTAGTCAATAACGATTTCTTTATTGTCATCACTATCGTTATCAATTATTAGTTCCATTCGTTTGCAGCATCAATATGAAGCTATTGCGTCCTACGGAGGCTTTCTTGAAATAAGATATTATTCCGCAATTATGCTTCCTCTATTAAAGCCCCATAGGCACTTATTCGAGGGGGCTTATTTGAAAAGTGATTTTTAGGAGGGGCTTATTCGAGGTGCGGACTTATTCGGAGGTGCGGACTTATTCGAGTAGTTCGTCCTCAGGAGACTGGGACGAGCAACGCGTCAGCAACGCATCATGGGTAGCTAGCGAGTGACGCGGAAAGGCGTAATGGCGAAGATGGCGTCGATGGTACTAGTTTCTCTTTGCCAAAAATGAGAATAGGGCAATGAAAGACGACACTGGATGTGTAGATATTAGAAGTATGAATAGAAGCTTGTTGTAGCTGTAGCTTTTGCTTGGATTTTGTGAGGTTTATGAAAGAATTTGCGGCTGTTCGACCAGACTGCTTTCGTTATTCTGTGCTGTGTGTTTTTGCTGCATTCGGCATCAGTAAGGAGACGAAATATATCTGGAATATTAGCACATATTGAGTTTACTAGTACTGGCTGTTGCAGAAAACGTTGCTTTCTTTACTTATCTGGCTGGAAACCAGTTCACTATTTCTGCCGCTGGAAGGTAGAACATAGAATTTGGAAGATTGACTATTAAGTGGCAGTAAAATGGATTTGCAGAAGGTGCCTAATGACGAGAAACTGAGACTCTGTCGCAAGTATTTCTATGGCGGTTTTGCCTTACTTCCTTTCCTGTGGCTTGTAAATACAGTGTGGTTTTTGAGGGATGCATTTTTTAAAGAGGAATTCGAAGAGCAAAAGGAGCTCAGGAAGTATGTAATTCGATCTGGCATTGGAACATTTGTTTGGACTGTTGGAGTTGTCGTATGGGTTTCAATCTATCAGATTAACCGGGCCGACTGGGGGGAACTTGGAGACAAGATTTCATTCCTTGTCCCTCTCGGCAGGCCCTGATTATACCTACCCTTTGAGGTGTATCATTATTGAATTTTAGGCTTGCCTTCAGTATATGAATTTGGCCATTATTTTATGGTGAAAACTTGTGTTCTAATAGGTACACTACCGTTCAAAAAGTGTTGGGACGATTCGAAGTTTCGAAGGACGTTTATGTTGAAAGCTTTAAAAAACAGGCATTTGTTCTTCTCTTATCAAATAGGACAACCGATTATTACCATCAGATTTTTGTAATTCATTGTTTATGTTTCAAAGCTTTTCAGTTGCTCCACAGTGTTCGAAAAAGATTAACAGTAAAATTTTTCTAGGCCAAAAACATGAACATGGCATTTTTCAAACGTCATGAAATATCATACGAGAAGCATTTGGAAATTTTTTTACAAAACTAATGGCAAAAGTTATCAAGAAATTGCAACAATTGTGGGCTGCTCAAAAAATGCAGCTTTCCTTGTATGCAATTAAGTTCTTTAAATTTAGAACCGTAAAAAGCTGCCAAGGGTTGGTAGACTAAAGAAGATCAAGATACCAAGACATGAAAGGTCTTTAATGAGAATGCTGCGATGTAGTAGGTTTGAACTTTTACAAAACACTGTGTTGGCATATGAAAAAGGCTAACTTTTGAAAGATAGCAAAAAACACAGCAAGAAAAATCATTAAAAAATATAGCTTTTAAAGCCACATGACAAATAGTCTTCATTGATAATAAAAGTTAATTGCAATAGCTTAGTGTTGCCACATAGAAGCAAAGTCCATGCGATTATTCTTTTATCGAATCGTCCCACCACTTTTTGAATGGTAGTTAGTGTAGAGCCTGGGTTTTGTTGGCACTAGAGAGGGAAAGTTATAGCAAGCCCTGTGACAGTAAGAAGATTAGTTAAAGTTTTTTGATTATTCACCTTGTTTAGACACCATGCAGAGCAATTCTCATATTTTGTAGGAATGTTCAACAGTTCTTGCTGGAAAAAATTTACCTTAAATTCTTATGGTATGTGCTTCTGTGAAAATCATCAAAATTGTATGAATGACAATTATTCCAAGCCTTATGCTCTGTACTGTGATGAAATCTTCAAATAGTTTGGCATGGCAGTTTTGTATCTTAAATGGTGTTTCAATTTCTGTGCTATGACTTCATAACCTTTCTTCTACATTCAATTTAGAAATAATGTTATCTTGTAGTTAGGGATGTTTTGAACACATGCAGTTCCTTATCTTTGAAATAGGATCAGATACTGCATTTTTCCCACTATCCCACTGACAATATCAACAATTGATTCATGATTTGGTTTCTGTGGATAGTACCTGGCATTCTACCTAGTTATTTTGTATAGTAGTTATATTGCTGACAGGGCTCATTAATGTCTGGAAGTATGTGAGTGCCACTTGAAAGTGTAAAATGATGCACTCCAAGTTCCTTTAAGCGAGCTATTAATCCAAATTTGTTACATATGCTGGGGTAGCAGCACTTTGTGCAGCTAGGAAACCTGTGAAAGATGTGTTTGCAAGTTATCTACGTCTAGTTCTACTTAGCATCCTGTTTTAATTTTACAGGCACATTTTGTGCTTAGATATGTACACTCAGGCATAAGGCACTTTTAATGAGCCCTGATTGTTGAGTTGGTGAATAGGAAAAATCTATAGTATATATAAGTGTTGTATTTCTTACATACTTTGTTGGTCTTTTTGTATTTCAATTGTACATATGGAAGATCTTGCTTTCTTTTTGTATATGTCTCTTCTGTATGACCATTGTAGCAAATATACTGAAAACCAGCTTTGAAGAGAAAGTGGTCCGATGCCTGTGTTTCAAGTTGAATAAAACTGTACTCTTGTCTCACTTTTCAAGATGTTATGTGATGTCACATTATACCAAAAGCTCCAGCTTTAAAGAGTGCAGTTTGTAATGATCTTTTGTCATCCAGGTCTTCAACAGTTGTCTTTCTTTCTCTTAATATCTTCATGCTCATAGTGATAAACTGTCTCTTCAAACTAATATGTCTGCATTATCACAGTTACTGCTTACAAGAGCTGCAAAAGTAAGCTGGTAGAAAATATACAACCATTTCTTAGATGCACTTGGGTTTACTTTCTAGTAAACCTAACAGATCCTTTCCAGCCTTTAGAAATTGAGTGAATGGTGGCAAGAGTTTTGAAGTAAACTTCAAGCAGTGATATGGAAAAGAGTTATCTTTCCAAATTAACAGAGAAATTGGTATTTAAAGTCCCACTGAAGACCCATCTGTGATGAAGCCAATGTACACTAGGTATCCACTTGGCTTCTATGATTGCATGCTAAGCTCCATTGATATGATATGAACAGGATTTGAATTTGTAAGAATTGATGAAGCTTTAGAAATTAAACTTCAGCCAGGTGATGCTTTCATACACATATACTCTCCAATCCAGAATAGAAGGGGGTGACAATAAGTGGGGAGTGTGGAAAATGTCCATAGTGAATGTCTATGTGGTGGGCTTGTATAGATGAGGTTGGAGGGGAGGCCAACATGTGCATTGGATAACAAACCTCTGCATTTTGAAAAGTGCCTTACTACTCTTCTTGCATATTTTCTAACATACTAAAAATGGTGTCAATCATCATCATTCATTATTTCATCATTATTGGTGTGACTTTCAGCTCCATTTTCAGTGCCTCTAGCACCAGTTACTTATTTCATGCAGATGTGTCAATACAACAAACAGCCACCACAATTTGCTTTCATCTGGCAATTCTGGGTATGGTTGGAACCCTCTTGGCCCAAAATCAACAAGTAAGGGGAGGGAAAGGGGAAGGTTGCAACTTGCAATAAGAATGTCGTGGTATGCATTTTTTGAAACAATAAATAGTCGGGGGAGGAGATGCATCTATTCTGGACTTGAGAGTACTCAAGTGGCAAAAAATTTGAGGTAATGAGGTGGGTGCAAACACGAGTGGGTGATTTCTCTCTTTACTTTCAATATCTGTTTGAAGCTTTGATCTCAAAAGGAGATTGCATTTTAGAAAGTGGATAATATCGCCGCATTTATTTTGTATTAGAAACTCGGCGTTTGAGTCATTTCAATACTGAACGCATCTTAGAATCAATAACCTAGCGTAGTTTCATCATTGAAACATTTGACAAAGATTTTTCAGACTCTTTATTTCTCCGAAATATCCACAATTTGTCTGAATATTTTCGCCGACGTTTTTGTCCGATTTATCTGCTGAAATTTTTGTGTCTTTATATACTTGTGAATGTTGTTGCTCTTGTGGAGGAGCTTTAATTTTCATTTTGTTCACTTTGTTATTTCGAAGGCGCAATGCTGAAGTTTGGTGACTAATGGCTGACAAGAGTGGGGTGTTTCAGGAGGGAAAGTCATGAAATTAAAGCGTTTATGAACTGAAAAGTCAAAGAGGTAGCTATAGAGACAATGATATCAGACATACACCCAACTGGAAGCAGTCCAGAAGATGGGTCGTCTCATTTCAGTAGGCTACCTACATCTTCAGATGTCCTTCGGCGAAGTTCATCGAGGTCTATCAAACGAAAGAAGTTTGACGATGAACTTGTGGATACGAGCAACCCTTTTAAAAGAATACCCTCTTCAAGAAGAAGCTCGGAATCGAGTCAGCCTGATCAAAAGCCTCCAACGATCACGAAAAAGGTAGCATTCATTCTTTCTCTATTTGTTTTCTATCATGTGTGCTGAATAATACTATATCTTATACTTGTATATTGTACATGGATACAACAAGATGCAATATTGTTTCAGTCTGTCGGCTATTCTCTCATACCTCATTTTCTTCATGATCCTTGGAAATGATGTGTAATATTGATATCACAATTCTATAATATGCTTCCAATTCATTTTTTAATACTTAATTTAATATTCCTTGTAGATAATTCCTAGACAGTCATCATCTTCTAAAAAGATCCTAAAGAGAGTAAAGGTATCCCTATTGATGGTTATTTTATTTTTATAGGCTGCAGAAATAGTTGTTATTTTAATGACTCTTTATTATTATCTATCTACAGCACAGCAGCAATCTTATTTATATATAAATGCACTTCTCCTACACTCTACACTTATTTTTACCAATATCATGACAAAGTTGATTAGATTGAGAATCTATATATGGACGGAGGATTTCAATTTCTATATAAATATAGTCTATTGAAAATGTTTTGGTTGTTTAGTGTGCATTACACTCTGCAAAACTGTCCAGATTGCATTGCTTGTGCTTAGACCCAATAGTCTTTGTTGTGCAATGTCCACTTTTTAGCAATTGGTTTAGTAGGCCTATGTATTAATATAATTATGGGCGGCAGGCTTTCTTAGGAAAGGCATGTGATCACACTGGACACCCTGGCACATGCCTACGACTTCCCAGTTGTGCAAAGTATAGCACACCTTCATCACTTTGAGGTGGCAGTTGTCATTGCTAGTTTCATGAGTTTTGATGATGAATTAGTCTTAATAGTTAACCTTTTCTGGCTCATTTAAAGGACTAAACACCTTGTCATTATTACTCTGTTTTCATTTTGATTTGTTATTACTCCCATAAAAGGAGTTGTTTTTCTCTCCAATTCACACTATTCTGTTTTCAGGAAACAATGGATATCTATAAATTGTTGTTTACACTTGTCCACAAAAACACATCTTATTGAAAGCTTCTTTTATATTGGGACAATATTAACACAGTCAAAAATCAAGCACAGCTTGTCCATTTTTGCCCAACAACAGAATAGTGTTATTGGGGCCACAAATATCCTTGTTTGTTTAGCTCCAATTATATTTTGCTTTGTTTTTATCAGCTTTTTCATTTAGTTCCATTTCTAGGTGGTGTATTGTGAACAAAAAGCCATAAATGGAGCAAAACACATCCATTTTTGTCCATAAACAGAGTAATGTAAATGGGGTCATCGAGATCCATATTTGTTTAGGTTCCTTTTCATATAGCTCCATTTTTATCAGTGGTTTCATTTAGCTCCATTTTTGGGGTGGAGGAATGTGGACGCAAAGCCAGGAATAGAGCTAGAGATATCTATATTTGTCCAAGCACAAAGTATAGTGTGAACGAGGCCTAAGTATAACCATTTCAACCCTTATGATGTGCTTAAAACTTTGTTGCATTAGATAAATAGTTATCAATGATGGATTTTATTTGCCAAGTTTGGAAATGACTGGGATCTATTGTTGCATGGGTGATTGAAATCTGTATGTATATGGGGACATGCCACCGTCTGTATGTATATGGGGACACTACATGCCACCACATGTCTGGATGGTTTTAGGTGTATGATATTTAGCACTCCTACCATAATCTTCCCATGAAAGCCTGGATAAGAAAGAAAGACCAAAATCTCAATATTCTTACTCAAGTTTCTCATTATTTGTGATGTAGTATGTTTGTTATTGGAGTGTGCTTCATTTATTATAGTTATTATAACATTAATTAGATGAATCTCTTCATTGTTCTCCTGCTGATGCTTCTATGAAGTTGTATAATTTGAATATTTGTCTGTTTAACTTCCATTTTCTTTCTAGCCTCAACCAGTACCTTCAGATTTTGGGAGATGGAGACCAACAGATGATTTAACCCTTATAACTGCTGTTCAACAGGTGAAATTATTTTATCAAAAGGAGTAATCAATTTTCTTATAATGCATTACTATGGTATCTTGCATGTATACAACTTATGACCATGTGTAGTGTTATTGTTTATTGGTTTATTATATGGAATATTTTGGTATACAGTTCACACTGTTATAACTCTTGTGAGTAATACCCTGAGTCCTACCCTCAGTAAGGACAGAAACTGGCAAACAAATGTTCACTTTCCAGGCAGCACGGTTTTTCAATAGTCTCCCTAAGGATATCAGAGACAAAAAATCGGTAGTGCGTTTCAAGCAAAAACTATACTCACTCAGTGGATGTTAATAGATTCTAATGGATTTAATGGAACATTTCTTAAAACAATCTTAACCATCTTTTTAATATTCATATATGCTTTTAGCATTTTTTGTTTAACAGGTCCTTGACTGATATCAGGATACTTATCCTGAAAAAGTAAACCTGTATAAATATTATTTATTATTATTATTATTATTATTTTTATAATGGTGTTATTTTAATTTTGGTGAATATTTTATTCTTTCCAATTTCAGAAGTCCATTTTTGGATATGTAATTATTTTTCTCCAATTATAGACTTGAATGTAAGATATCCCTATAAGACAGGAATTATACAGTCGGGAAAAATCAGGAAAACTGTGTTTTTAACAACAGGAAAAGTCAGGAAATTTTGTTAAAACTTGAAGAAAGTCAGAAAAAAGTCAGGAATTTTTATCATATATGCAGATGAATTTTTGGTACCTAGTAGACAACTCTATACATTGCATGGCTTGTGATATTTTTTGTTTTACTTGAGCAGAGAGCCTCCTTTTCCTTACCCAAATTTGTGAAATGTGCTCAATTACTTAGTTTTAGAAATTGAGTCAGTGGCTCACATCATTTGTAACACCAGTTGGTCAGGAAAAATATTATGTATTTCTGATATGTAGTCTGGAAAAACACCTTCATTTTCAAGAAAATAGTCAGAAAAAAATATTGAAACTGTACTCTGCATCATTCATAAACTAATGATGAGTAATTTTATATCTTAGACAAATGATTTGAGTGCAGTACATTTGGGAGTAAAGTTTTCTTGCAATTTCACATTAAGAGAGATCCAAGACAGATGGTATGCTCTGTTATATGAGCCAGTTGTTTCAAAGTACGTTTTTTTGGTTTGTTTATTTTTACAATCATATTATGGTAACCCTCAGTTGTTTGCTAAATGGATGATACTAAGTTCTCATCACTGTGTCACTTTGCATGCTATAGTGCAACCTGCCATATTGCTGAGGATAGATATATGAAGTTATACACTTTGTTCAAAGGGTTTGCAGCAACTGTGATTCAAAGGTGGATAGGTAGAAATTAAAATGCTATCTTAGCTGCAGAGTATAGTTTTTTTTACTTCCTCTCATTAATTTAGGCTGGCTCAACAAGCAATGAGGCAGCTCCCTGCAGATGTTGTTCAAGGAATCCAAAATAGTGCTCTTTGGGACAGAGAGGAAGAAAAAGTTATTTCAGAAGTCTTGTCGGTTTGTATAAGATTTTTGTGGATAGTAATGTAGACCTGTCATTTATTGGGAATATGTGCCACTATATTCAATCTAGAATATTTCCTTTCTTTATCCATAATTCATATGAGTATCTATGAGTGATAGTACTTTTTGTTATTTATTTTTTGTGTTTCTTTTTCCATGCATAAAGAATAGTAACCCAAATTCCCAGACATTTGTAAAACTCTTGGAGGACCATCAAGACATTTTTCACAAATCGCGAACTGCCAAAACAATTCATAATCACTGGCTGTTAATGAAGCACTATCAACTGCTGTCTGACCAGTCTGGTGAGAGTTACATTTAATATTTTTATTTTTACATGTTAATTGCTTCTCATATGCAGCTTGAGGAAATTCAGTAGTTGTTCTAAATTAGTAGGTCATTGTCCTTATTTGGCCAAACTGCCAATAGAAGTAGTTTATAAGTAGTTTTGAAATGGTCCAGGATTGACACAGGGTTGTCACCAAATCAGAGAAAGCTGCCTAAAGAAATCATAAAATCCTAACTGAGGGTTATAAGAATATCAAGGAAAATCAGGGAATTTTCTCCTCAAATAGTAGTGACAACCCTGTTGACAGCTTTTTAGTGACTTTTATCTATTACTCTAATTTAAAAGATTTAATTCTTCCACAGTAATGATTTCAAGATATATTTTCTTGTTGCAATTTTGCCCTTAGGGGTATATTGGGACTTTGTTCACCCACATGGTATCAATATGTTTGAATGGCAGGGTTACTTCCATTAGGGGAGCATTATCATTAGGTAGTCTCCTTTCTTCTACAGGTATTGTTTATTTCAAGTGTATTCTTCAAGTGCTCAGTATTATCTATTTTTGCTTTCAAGATTAAAATTAAACTGCATATAGAGTCAAGTTATAGTGAGATTAGTAGATGCAATATAATATTGATTAAATACTTCTAGGCAGACATGGTGATTTCTAGTCCACAGCTATTATTAGGAGGGCTGCTTGTAGGAACAAGTATGAAATATCTTAAGAGTAGTAGGTTTATTATTGATGTTTGGCATTCTCTATAGCATATGTCATCAGAAAGCATGTGTGTCCTTGCCTTGTTTCCCAAAAATAAACCATAAACAAAACCACAGAGAGGCCTGATGTGACATTCTGAAGCCATTTTTGCCTTTTCAGCCAGAATGGGTGAAACAGATGTAAATATACATGAAATGGAGTCACGTTTACATGATGATGAACTTGTGTAAGTATTGCAATGGTCATTGTAAGTATACCTTTGTTGACTTAAGTTTATGCAATAATAAATCACAGTCATTGCAAGTCTTTGACAGCAGTAGTATCTAATTGTTTGAAACTGATAATCTTTTTGCTAGCAACACCATGGCTGTATTGACTGCAGACTGGATAAATAATCTCAATGTGATGGGATCAATTTTTGCATATGTCAATATATTCTTTTAAGCTGAAGGATTTGCCCCTTTTGTCAATTTTGTCATAATTTGTTGCTAGTTGGAAATGAAATGTGTTGGATTCTTAGTCAAGTGAAGCCATGACATTTTACTGTGAATCAGGGAAATATGTATATCTGTTCCTGGTATTAGTCAAAGAAAAATGTACAAATTGTAAGAAAAATCAAGGACCTTTTTGAATGAAGGCTGTTCAAACCCTGTTTCCTGCACACACATGCTTTTTCACAAATTGGCCTGTTCTTTAACATGTATCTTTTTACATTGTAAATAGGGAACCAAAGGATGATATCCTGGATCAGGAACTCTTTTCAGTTGATCGGAGACAGAAAAGAGAGTTAAGGCGTCTAGAGGAGGAAATACCACAGTGGCAAGTAATGGTAGATGAAATGATAGGTAGTAGCAGCTCAAACATTTTTGTTGATTTAAATTTGTGCTAACAATGTGATATCCATAGGTCTTCAGGTGTGGGATGGGCTCCCAAATGATTTGAAGTCAAAGTATATATATATATTTTATATATATATATATATATATATATATATATATATATATATATATATATATATATATATATATATATATATATATATATATATATATATATATATATATATATATATATATATATATATATATATATATATATATATATATATATATATATATATATATATATATATATATACATATATATATACATATATATATATATATATATATATATATATATGTATATATATATATATATATATATATATATATATATAAATATATATATATATATATATATATATATATATATATATATATATATATATATATATATATATATATATATATATATATATATATGTATGTATGTATGTATGTATGTATGTATGTATGTATGTATGTATGTATGTATGTATGTATGTATGTATGTATGCACACACAATACAGACTCACAGACACGTCTGTGTCTGTGTCTGTGTCTGTGTCTGTGTCTGTGTCTGTGTCTGTGTCTGTGCATGTTAAAGAGAGTATTAGAGCATGTGGATTGTACGTGCATTATATGTCAAGTTCAAAATCACAATATTGACCAAAGGTGATGGAAGAATACTTAATTAGATTAAATAGCATGTTTGGCTTTTTTAGAAATTATTATTCATTTGGTTACATTTTCAACTGTAATTATTTTTGAAATTCATTAGCTTTGTTTATTTGCTAGAGTTAGGAGCTATTTGTATAAGAGCTTTTGAAATGGAAATAAGACGACTGATATAGGATGGGATCTCCTTGAAAGTGAATTCCATGGATGGATTTCCATTTATTATTGTAGTATTTTGATATGCTATATTTATTATATTTTGGCCTGAAATGCCTTTCCTATTGTTTTGATAACTTTGTGCTCTTGTTCATTTTGAGGATCAAGTATTTCTGAGTTTGATTCTCAAACATTGGCAGTTCTTCGTGGGAGAGTTGTTAGATATTTAATGAGATCCAAAGAGGTTTTTAAATTTGTATATTTTCAACTTCTGATATATATATATATATATATATATATATATATATATATATATATATTTAAATGAATGAAAAATGTTACACCACTTGCCCAGAGAAAAGCGTAGAGCCAAAACGAAGAAAATAAAGTCATTTGATTTAACTGACTTTCATTACCCAAACGACAACTCCATAGTTATTAACTAATCCCTATGTTATTTACAAACCCTTATCGATAAATTCTTAGATGTTTCGGACTTACTCCGGTATCCAGCATAAGTATGGACACACTTCAAGGGATCACACTTAAATAGGCTAGATGGGAAAGAGTAAATAAACACCAAATAGAAGAAAGCTATAAATGATTGGTCGTAGTGTAAGAGAAAAGGGTGACATTTGCGGATTAAAAATGGGACGGTATCTGAAGATAAGTTGACTTTCGTGTATGAGGAGAATAATAATAATAATAATAATAATATCGAATGTTTACCCTGGATAAACACTTCAACTTGAACAGCTGTTACCATGAGGTGATTGGCTTGACCGATGATGTCAAAGTTATCAAGAGAAAGAGGGCAACCAGTGGAAGAGAAAACATGTAATTGTCGTAGTCACTTGACTCTCTTTTTCGTCCTTTTGGTTTTGCTCAAAGTAGAAAGGGAATGGTAGTGGTCAGTTCTTCTAAGTTGTATTTATTATTGTTATGTTTGAATGCTAATTCTTCCCGTCTTGGATGTTTAGCCCGCTCTTTAAATTACTTCATGTATTTATCCGTGATATTCATTTGATTTCCATATCTACTTACTTTTTCCCCAGTTAGTAGTGGTCTGCTTCACACATTATAGCTGTTAGCGACTCAATGTAAACAATCTTATGGTCCTTCTACCAACTACGTTGCAGTTTGATTAATTGTTGAATTTACACGCGCGTTAATCTATTTCTTAGATTACTTTTGGCAGAAGTACGTCTGACCTCAGGGTTGATATCGACTTCTCACTTGAAGGCCCAACATGGAAGATATCGAGACGACATGGTATAATAAAAATGTCAAACGATGGGAAATTTTTCCTGCAAAATCAAGGCAGGCGGCCAGTTTTTATAAATGGTTCTCCCGTTATTACGGGCTCATCAATGCAGCTGCAACACAACAGTGCTTTAGAGGTAGGTCTCCTTGCTATAAAGAATCCTCCTGTGGCTGCTTTTTGCAAATATGTTTGAGAATTTCCCGTCATATATAACTGCATGAATTTCCACTCTTAATGAATTTCAACTCTTAATGATGAGCTTCATATAATTAAGGACATCATTTGTGCAGCAACTATCAATGTTAAATATCTAGATTGTTTAGATTTTTCATACGGAAATGTTTGGAGAAGCGGGAAGGACTTTTACATTCATACTATGCTCATTCCATGCAATTTGATGTTTAGTTATTGCATGCAGATTCTTTTTATTTTGTGGCTGTTACTGCAAAGTTTGCAATGCCTCGTATGCACCCCTGTGAAAAAGTACTGATTAAGGTTTTGACTAGAATTAATTCTATCAATGCGTCATTGTTTTATGATTGCCAATACGTAGGTATCGGTAGTACCATGCTAGAGATGCATGGTGCAGCAATATGGGAGTGGCCATTGCAGCACCCTTGTTGTATTTTAGCGCCTGCTTTGTATCTTACTACTATATGTGTACTGTCTTTTGGTGCTTTTTGGTATTGTTGGGATAGAGAGTTTGTTATTACTCTAGCAGTGTTTCATTGCATGCAAGTATATTTGCTAATTGAGCTATTCACAGCTTTTGATTGGATAAGTCATTGAATGCCTCTTGCCTTTTCAGATCTGTGGCTTGAAGTTCCTTTTTCTTATCAATCCGGACCTGAAGAAGGTGAAGGATGGTAAGCAAGATAATTTGTTAAGGAAAGACAGAATAAATGACAGCCCGCATCCTTGAGGATCATAGAAAGAGCTTATATAGTGACTTCATCCACTGGAGCAAGATAGTGCTGTGGTACGCATTCACCAAAGTAGTCCTCTGTGCAAGATTGTAAATGACATACAGGGAAGGGTTTGCCTTGTTGAAGGAAAATGACAACTTGGAAAGGTGGCTATTTTAGTTAGGCCTGATAATTCTTGTATATTTATGGGAATTAGGCCAGAAGATAAGTAGTTCTACGAAATGCCAAGTTAGCAAGTACTGTGATGTAAGAGCATGCTGGACGTAGATACGAAGCCAATTCCTTTGTTTTTTTGGAGTGTTTTTCTTTGAATTTCGTGTGATTTCAATGGATTGAAGTATGAATGAAGTTCAAGCCATTTAAACATTATTTTGGCGAAGAGTTGCGATTTAAATCGTCACGTTAGCATTTTATAGTGTATTAAATAATATTGTTGAGTCATGTACTGTTGTTGTCCCAAAATCTCGTAATTTTTGTTGGAAAAGAGTTTGTGCCTCTGACAGTGTTACATAGATAGAGATTAGTGTACTTAGTATCCCATTGAAACAATACGCCATTGGATAGACTTCATTTAAGGGGAAACAGGACATACATTAGTCGGAGGAACACCCTGTTGTGAGAAATGCGAAAAGGATTATTTTCAAGGGTGATACAACAACGAACATTCAAAGTTCTGCAATGGTTGTCTCCTTTTAATCTTCTGATAAACCTAAAGCGTGTATGAAAACTGAGAGATAAGGAAAAATATTGGTGCATAATTGCATATACATATCCGTGACTTTTTTATATGCTCATAACCAAACTACAATGCAGAACAATGAAAATGTGCCACAGGGAGTATAGAATTACACAACAAACCAGTGGCATTTAGCAATTAAATGACTATCAACTTAAATTCAAGTTATATGAACTCAAGTTCATGTGCCCCGCATTCTTGTGATTCGCTCAATGGACTTTCGTTATGAATTGTTGTTTTTGGCTTCCAAAGCATTTTAAAACGTGGATAGCCAGTATTGTGAGTAGTTCTTACTGGCACTTACTCAGGGACGGAATAACTTTTCAAATTTATTTTACTTTGCGACCCCCCCCCCCACTACATACCTTTTCAAGTCAAGGTTACTCTGAAGTGAATATATGTTTTCATTGATATTCTTTCATGGAAAACAAGTATAAACTGTCATACAAGTTAATAAAGCAACGCATCGAACAAGCGACAGCAACTACTAAGAACCCCCTTGAAACCCTGGGGCTCCCTTGAAGCCCTTTGGGGTCCAAAGTTTGGGAGCCAGTGTTGTACGGCTCTGTAGAATTTGATTTCTTTACAGAGAGTCCTGGTTGTGTAAGGTTCTTTGCATTGTTTGTATGTAGTGTAGTGAATTGTAATGTTGGGTATAAAGTCAACTCGATAACGTTATTTTTGCTGCCAGCTCAACATTAGTTAAATCTGAATATATATTGTGTATTGTATTTTAAAAATTATATCGGAGAGTATGGGGGTTTGGCACCCCCAATCGTTCTGCCTTCAGTCCGTGAATCGCGATTTCATTCAGTAAAAGAGTATATGTGTTTCATGGTACAGCTTCAAAAGACTAGCTAAGCAAGGTTAAATTCTCACAAGATTTTGATCGAGTACTACCAGCAAAAGTTATAGGAAGTACTTAGAAGGAACCAATGTTAGAGCCACAGGGGTGCATGAGTGGGGTAACATCCCATACAAACTTTCCTGAAACTAAGTTAAGCTAGATTCGCCCAAACATATCCTATCAAAGTTTTGTAGTTTCTCACTTGCATATGAATGATTTCCCCTGCAATTTTATATCTAGAATGGGTGTCTCATTTCCCTAAAATCTGAAAACTCTCATCTTAAAAGTATTACTGGGGGCTTCAAACCTCAGACCCCATTCTTCCCTCCATGTGTTTATATGCATAATAAATGAATTTAAGAATATATGCGTATTGCATATCGCGTGGATGCTGTTCTTGCAAGGAGTTGCTATTTTTTAAAAAAGGTTTTAAGGTTCTATACCTTTTTGAGATTGTGCGGGTGCTTGTGGGCGAGGGAGTGCCGTGGCCCTCCAATAATTTTAAGTAACAATGGAATTTTTGGGGCATGGCCTCTAAAAGTGCTCCTTGGAGCTTCGCCTCAGAGTCCCATGGTCTGCCTGTCCCCTCCTCCCCCCCCCCCCATATACATCAGATTGTCCGCCATTGCTTTCTTGGTCTTTTCTAAGGTGGCCTATAGGATTTCTAGGTGTCTAGTTTCTAGTATTATCAGTTAGAGATTTCTCACCTTTACTTAACATTTGTTACTGTAAGAATCTTAAAACTTCCTGGGAGGATGGGAGATGCAATCCTTTTTTATAAGAATCAGTGAAATTGAGGTTCAGGATGGATGTTCTTGATTTTTCCAAAATTTTGAGGCTGAATTGTTCTTAATCTGTTCTTGAATTATTCGTGCGCAGGCAATTTAGACATTAGACAATATTGGTTGTTTATGAAACAGGTATTACTTTTAGAAACAGTATCAAAAGACAAAAGTCTGAGACAGGCCTCGGCGACGCATCGCAGGCAGCCTTCCGATCGTTACGGCTTATACATGGAAACCAGGCGTGCCAAAAGTCTCGATACACGTACCGCATTCTGCGCACTGATATTTAGGGTGTTTCAAGAACTTTTGGCAAGCATTGTAGAGCTTAAAAAGTTTTATATCGAGCTTCAAATCATTTTACGACAGTGTTTCAGCCTCGGCTTGTTCGTGATTAATTTGTTCTTAATTTCCCATCAATTTTGAGGTTTGCGTCGTTATGAAATTGTTCTTATAAAAAGAATGTAAGTTGGAAAGTTAAGACTTGTTTTGCAAAACCATAAAACTGGAATTCTGTAGGGATGCCGGACTACACGCTTTTTATAGGGAACCTTAGCTCGAGGTCTAGTTCCAAAAGTTCCTTATTTTTCGACCTCCAATGATCATATTGTAGTACTAAAAGTTCCTTAACAGTTCCTTAATTTTCAGCGCACAATTGATGTATAAAAATGGTACAGACACAAGGAAAACATTAAAATTTTGAATTTTGCCTTTAATTTTGGTTGTAACGTACACTATACACGTAACAAGACTTAGCACAAGCATTACAACAATGTATGAGGGTTTTGGGTGTAAATGAATCGAACCAGCTTCCTACTTCTTGATTGTTTGGTGTTATAAAAGTTGTTCAAATTGAAATGTTCCTTAGGGAATTTTTTTAAGTAGCATAAGTTCTTTAAATATTTCGGCATTACATTTAGGTTCCTTGTGAAGTGGTTAATTATAAAAAAGCGTGTTTGTAGGTTTAGTTTCATTTGTTATCTGTAATCGCCGCAGGGTTACTATGTATTTCCATGCTCCCTGTGGTATAGTCCTGTACATTTTGTGTTTATACATGGTAAAATTTTATAAGAACAAACCACAGGGGGTACTCATATTTAGAATAGGGTGCTCAGGCTACTTTTTTGGGTTTAAAATGCAAAAGTTATTTCTTTTGGGTCAGCAAATTATACAATTACTTTTTTGGGTTCATGAAATGCCGAATTTTTTTTTGATCTTGAATGTGTGAAAAGTTTAAGAAAAATAGAAAAATATGGTTTACACGCATGCTTGATTTATTGTCACCAACTGCTGCTGAAAACTTCATAATCATAAGAGTATTCAGAAAGATATGAAACGACATGAACATGACCCTAATTAGCAGCCCCAGACAGTATACTGGCTGTAAGATGTGAAAGGTTTTTAACAAAAATGCGAAAGTGAAACTACAAGATGATGTAAATTCGGTATCTTTGAGAAATATAGTATACCTACTTCTGTGCTGTGTATATGATCTCCCGATTATCTATGGAACAGGTTTTCTTTGTTATTTTTTGCCATGTGCAAGGCAGGAAAAATTAGTTTTTGGGTCAATTTCTATGCTAGAAATTGTTTCTTGGGCATACTGTCCTAAATATAAATGAGTACCCTCTGGGGAATAAAGAAAAAAGCCAGTTGCAACGCTTCAACTAAAAAGCATTTTAGTTCTTATCATGTTTATGGGTATAGTTAGATTTCAGATAAGCATGATTTTTTATAACAAATGTTTATGACCGAGGGGTACTTCTTACCACCCTCCGCTCCAAGACTCACTTTGTACCCCTGTGACATAATTCCGAAGAAATGGCGGCAGACTTGGGGGAGATTGTGAGGTTTTGCAATGGGTTGTTATCAGATAAGCAAACGGAGAGAAAGGTAGTTGACTTCCATATTACGACTTTTGTGCTAAAACAGCTTATAGAATTTTATGTTATGATATGCTGTGCTGCATAACAGAACTCGTGTCTGATAGCTTGACATACTGAAATAATACAACCAGACGTCACCTTGGCTTTCTACGTCAGAAGGGGGCATAGGGGTATTGCCCTTTCATATAATTTTGCTTCTCCTACGTGCCAATCCACATATTGTAGGCGCTAGTACGGTTTTGCACCTCACGATGATAACAGGGGTCTAACTACCCCCATAAATTATACACCATTCGATAGCTTTTCATCTGTCATTCATATGCTACCCCATTTACCCCATGGATTTAGGATTAGGGTTAGCAGTAAGGAAAGATTTAGGGCTAGGAAAGGATTAGAATGTATAACTAGTTTATTTATTTTATTTACTTCTTTCTCACCGTAAAAGATTCTGTACCAAACAGCATGCCCGTCAAAGCAAATTTTACTTCATTACTCTATCGTTATGACAGCTGGAAAATATTCGAATTAGCCAATTAAGCCACGCTCTATCGCCTTTCAACGCCCTTCCACACCCAGTTCTAGGTGTGCAATAGCAGTTGAGACAAGAAATATTGAGTGTGCAGTTGCCAAACTCTGCAGTGTGGGAAATAACCATCACTACCCCCAACCCTTACCCTACCCCTACCCCTATGGGGCAAACAGGGCAGCATATGAATGTACAGATCAGAAGCTATTGAATGGTGTATAATTTATGTGGGTATCCCCCTGTTATCATTGTGATGAAACACATGTTTCTCTCTGAAACCCTTGGAGATTTGACAATGCACACAGGCACACCAGAGCCAGGGGAACCACAGCCCCCCCTCTTTTCTGTTAATGTAGGATGCCAAGATATAGCAAGTCAATCCAAACAGAACATAGATTTTCTTTTTCCGTGCTAAAGTTCACTCTCCTTCAAAATGTATCAGTGATCATTGTTGCACACTCCAATTTATGGGCTTGCAACTAGCCCCCAGCCCCCCTCTCAAAAATATGCTCCCATGTCCTTGGCACACCTTACCAACAGGGCATGTCTAGATATGAAAGAGTGAAATCAAGGGCATGGTCCATTATAGATCAAAGTGTTGTTGAATCCACTGACTCAAGAATCCAACATCTTTTTTCTAATGGAATTGAGTTTTGTCAAGTAGCTCAATGACTCATCTAAAGGGACAGCACCACAAGATTATACCTTAATGAGCTAAAACATTGTTTAATGAAATAGAAGGGCATACCATGGTTGGGTCTGACACAGTGACAAATTTTTTTTAATTTAACCATGTGAAATGGCTAGAAAGCATCTCCCAGACAACAATTTGACAGAGTATGGGAAAATCTACATTGAAGATCTAAATGATCGGCCTTGTACCTGATTTACTGGCTACAAAGCTACAAGACTCTAAAATTGTACGATAGTTCAACTTTTACTGATAGCTCTATGCCAGAAATAAGACCTTGGCTCTTGAATCTTAAATTGTAACTCTACCGCTTGTCTGCTTTTAAGAATTTCAGTGTGGCTTAGGGTAGAATTCTGAATAGTTGAATTCACAGACCACCGGCAAATGCAATTTTGGAATCATTCTTATTGGATTAAACAAGAAAAGCAAAGCTGAATTTGAATGTTGATAGGCCAGACACTGTCATCAGATTTTAAGCTTGCAATGAGAATCAATTTTGATTTAACAGTAGTATTGTCTACAACTCTGTGACACAAGCAGGATCTCCCTAAGAAGAGATCAATTAGGCAGGTTTTAGTATCAATATTATTATTTGTTAAGAGACCATTCAGGGTAGCCATGCCTATCATGCTCCCAATATAATGGTATCACTACTGTAAATATGTTTGGTACTTTGCAGGGGTGGATCCAGGTGGACTGGGGGGCCATGCCCCCCAAACATTAGTATTTCCTATGCAAACAACAGTGTTAAGAAACTCCCACATGAGAAGACAATAAAATGAATCAGATGGCCCCTCCCCAGATCCCAGCTCTGGATCCACCCCTGGTACGTTGTACACTTTTAGATTGCTTATAACAATGATGTCACTTAGCAAGGTGCCAAATGATCAGATTCAAAGTGACCACCCAAAGTGCACATTTGGTGACTTGGCACTCTGCACACCTGACAATTTTCCACTGCATACCCACGATCTTGAGCAACATGTGTGCCCTTTCTTCTAAATGGACTTATGATTATCTATATTACTAAACTCACTATATATGTTTCTGAATGGTAGAGAGGTGCTTAAGTTTAGAATTCAGGACTGGTGGACTTTTCTCCCTCAACAAACTTTAGTCAAGTTTCATCAAACCTGTTCCTTTCTTATAGAAGCTTTGCAGGATACAGAATTCTAGGAGGTATCCATTGGTTCTACACAGGAAATTTTAGGTCATAGTTATTATTTACTAACTTTACAGGACCTAGTAAACAATGATCTTGACCCAATATCCCTGCTTTCAAACTATGGACAGACAATGTTATGCTGTCTAGTGAAAGCTTGGTTTTTATTTTGTTTTGTTTTAGTATAGATTCCCTAATAGGCTTGAATAGGACTTTAAAGTTTTTTGTGCCTCAAATCCAAGCTGCCATATGCTATTCAGATTTTGGATATATAAGTATGGTCTCAGAATTATAAAATTTATAAATTATTTTACAGCTGATATTTTAGGTTTGTATTCTATGATTCTTATTTGCAGACAAGTGCCAGTAAACTAATCACTAGACTGAAGGACCATGGCATTCAAATTACAATAGATGGAAATGGAAAAGAGAAAACAGAAACAAGTGTCTCCTGGGATGCAATCTTACATGCCATTTGTAACTATGTTATTTTTGAGGCAGAGCTACTGAAAAAACCATCAAAGCTTACTGATGATACATTGTCTAGAAAAAAGAAGGTATTATTATTTCAAAAAGCAACTGAAGTTCATGCTATACATAGGATGTATTTCACTTGTAGTTAGTCTATATATGCCCCTTAGTTTACGTATTCTCACTCTACTGATGATGACCCATAGGTGAGTCAACAAATTTAGGATGTATGATGATTTTATCTTTCTAGTTTAGTCTTACAATGATAACATCTTCATAGTTTATGTCATCTTAGTATATAATGAATAATGGAATTGTCAAAAACATCTTTATAGACAAAGGTATGTCTCCCTTTTTGGTTGCAATCCTGAATGTAAAATTTATAAGATTTACAAGGTTGTCTTCTGAGTTTACTGAATACAGTGAACTATCATCATGCATAGCTATTTAGTTAACTCTATAATTTCTTTTTTTAGGACATCAGTGAAACATTTCGGACTGCAATTCAACTTGCAGAGAAAAGTATATGCCTTTGTTTTGTTTTTTTTCATATCTCCACATTTTCATAAGCTGACTTTCAAAATCAAATTGAATTTGGCTTCTAGATAAGATAGTTTTAGAGATATAGGTTGGCATCAAGCTGTTGGCAATACATATACATCCTTTTGTTAGGAATAGTACAGGGTCATTCCATGCCAACTGGGACACAGCTGGACATGCACCATCTCAGATTTGGATGAAATTTGGTCAAACTGTACCTCTATATGAGAAAGGAGAAACCTGAAAAGTTTGGCTCAAAATCTTATGTAGAGGCGGAGATATGGCTCCCTAAACTTTAGTCATGTCCAGCAAAATTGGCAAATTGCAAGAGCCAAACAAATTTTCTATGACTTTTGGAACCTCATAAATATGAAACCTCTTTAGATAGGACAATGAAAATCTATATGCTAAAACTCCTACGGGTATGCTATGAAAATTTGGAAGATGAAATTTTTTTGCAACACTGACAGATCCATAATGGCAGCTTAAAATCAGAAGAAAATTTATTGGAATGTCCAAAAGTTGCATTTTTGAGGGCCTACCAAGCCATAACAAAACTCTCAGAGCTATTTAACTTACTTGATACTGCAAGAGTATATGGTAGGCTATTAGAAAACATGAAAATATTAGACTGTGAGTTTTCGGTTTGGTTGCTATTGGGTACCAAATATGGCTACTCAGTAAATTGGCCCAAAAAGTCACTTGTGTTTGGGCACTTGGTAGCCTATCGGAGACACTAAATTTTTAAATGAAATTTTTGTCAAAGATCAGTCAGGGTATAGGCTTTGTATTTCAAGAAAAAAATTGGTGGGCACTCATTAGCGACATACTCAAAAGGACCCAAATTTATTTACTGGAATTGGCACATGACATCACAATTGCACCATCTGATGTCCCATCAGCTGTGGTGTGTACATAGCAAATACAACTATAGAATCAAAATTGCATTTGACCGGATATACCCATGTACAGGAGTTCGAATTTATTTCACTTTAGCGTGTGCAGCCACCAATTGGGCCCTCTAATAGACGTCAATTTGTGCCAAAATGCACAATGTTTTATAAATTGCTTGTTTCTCACGCCAGGAAACCATATATGGCTTACCATACCCATACACCATATTTACATGGGAACTGGGCTTTTATATCAAATGATGCAGTCTGTTGGTTAATTGCAGTGTCTTGATAGAATCCACTAATTAGTGTCACATTTAGCACATTTGCTAGACGCATAGAACTGTCATGGCAGTTATTTACATCAGAATTTCATTCTTTGGTAGTTCCAAGCAGTGGTAATAATAATGAATGATGGTAATAATGTTCGACGTTTAGCACTCAATACTGATGTTAGTAGCAAGGACCCTGTGTATTTTAAATCTAAGGTTTAACCAAATAAGATACCAATTCCAGAGGACAATGTATACAATTAGGTAGAATTGTTCAAATATAAAGTACCTATCGTTATGGAAATAACATTGCTTCAGTCTGCTTAAAAAGAGTCCAATTTGAATGCTGTTAGGAGGTTTATTGTATACCTTAGTACCTTGGATCTAAAAGCCGTTTGTTCCTCCTCCTGTTCTTATTCTTGGTTTCAAGTGTCATGATGATTGGTACGCGTGTTCTAACTATGATGTAAGGTTCAAGACTTGTTTACATGGCTTCTATAGATGCTCCCCTTTTTCATTTAAAGACTAACAGACAAGTATTGAATTTCTTATCGTTTATGATCGAAAATAATATGCAAGCTATCTACTTTCAGTTTTTCCAAAGATGATCACTTAGCCGGATGATCTCTATTGCTCGGTTCTGAAGTGTTTCAAACAATTTTTTTCTGGTACTATTAGAACAGCAGTAAAACATTAATGGATTCCTTGGATGATAATCGTTATGTATACTCCTGGCTGTGTGTCTCGTCAGTAGTCATCTCATTCTAGCGAGTATATTGTTACTAATTGCTTTTATATATACCTTGACAAATTGTATTTTTATGCTTATGCATTAATCCACATATGTTACGTTTTTTCGCATTTCACCAAAGAATATATTTAAACTTTTTGTCCTTGAGCAACGTTTTGCTTTCCCAAATAAAATCGCTTTAGTTTCCCTTGCATTACTATGTAAGATTATCTATGCTTTGGATAATCTTCGATGAAAATAGTGGAAATGATCTAGAGCTTATTTTGACATATAGTAAAATGTTGTTGCATTGTTTAACAAATAGTACATCACGAGCTTATTGGTTAGTGCGGTGAGAGAAACTGTCCCTATGACTTTGCAACCTTCAGAAATCATTTATGTCCTTCACATACTGTACTCTACAGAGTAGCGATGTGCTAAACCTTCTACAAAACCAGAGGAACGAGTGAAGTACGTGTGATAGGCCTATTGTGATATGTATCAGAGGAACACACATAACAGTCAACTTATCCTCAAGCCTTAAGAATCATTCAACCACCCCAGACACATACAGAAATACTTGATTGCTAATGAGAACTTGGCTTCCAAGCAACCACTGTACTACAAAAACTTAACATTATCACAATCATTTATAATTGTCACCACAATCTGGAACTACCACAGAATGAAATTCTGATGTAAATAACTGCCATGACAGTTCTATGCGTCTAGCAAATGTGCTAAATGTGACACTAATTAGTGGATTCTATCAAGACACTGCAATTAACCAACAGACTGCATCATTTGATATAAAAGCCCAGTTCCCATGTAAATATGGTGTATGGGTATGGTAAGCCATATATGGTTTCCTGGCGTGAGAAACAAGCAATTTATAAAACATTGTGCATTTTGGCACAAATTGACGTCTATTAGAGGGCCCAATTGGTGGCTGCACACGCTAAAGTGAAATAAATTCGAACTCCTGTACATGGGTATATCCGGTCAAATGCAATTTTGATTCTATAGTTGTATTTGCTATGTACACACCACAGCTGATGGGACATCAGATGGTGCAATTGTGATGTCATGTGCCAATTCCAGTAAATAAATTTGGGTCCTTTTGAGTATGTCGCTAATGAGTGCCCACCAATTTTTTTCTTGAAATACAAAGCCTATACCCTGACTGATCTTTGACAAAAATTTCATTTAAAAATTTAGTGTCTCCGATAGGCTACCAAGTGCCCAAACACAAGTGACTTTTTGGGCCAATTTACTGAGTAGCCATATTTGGTACCCAATAGCAACCAAACCGAAAACTCACAGTCTAATATTTTCATGTTTTCTAATAGCCTACCATATACTCTTGCAGTATCAAGTAAGTTAAATAGCTCTGAGAGTTTTGTTATGGCTTGGTAGGCCCTCAAAAATGCAACTTTTGGACATTCCAATAAATTTTCTTCTGATTTTAAGCTGCCATTATGGATCTGTCAGTGTTGCAAAAAAATTTCATCTTCCAAATTTTCATAGCATACCCGTAGGAGTTTTAGCATATAGATTTTCATTGTCCTATCTAAAGAGGTTTCATATTTATGAGGTTCCAAAAGTCATAGAAAATTTGTTTGGCTCTTGCAATTTGCCAATTTTGCTGGACATGACTAAAGTTTAGGGAGCCATATCTCCGCCTCTACATAAGATTTTGAGCCAAACTTTTCAGGTTTCTCCTTTCTCATATAGAGGTACAGTTTGACCAAATTTCATCCAAATCTGAGATGGTGCATGTCCAACTTTCCTGAATTTGGTCCCAGTTGGCATGGAATGACCCTACAGCTTTATACACTTAGGTATGCTTGTTCTAATAGGTGCAATGCTTGCTTTAGCTTGAATTTCAAATACCCATCCAGTTACCACCAAGGCATATGCAAATGAGTCAATAATAGCTTTATGTTTTGATATGGTTGCTAAAGTGTTTGTGTTACTGTGATGTCACAATATGGGTCATTAGATAGACAATGACGCCTTCATTGCTTGAATAAGTAGTTCTAATGTTAATTGATTTTATTTTGCCGCTGTCTTTGTCCAACATTTGGTTGTTTTTCTTTTCTTACTCTCCAGTCTGGAATGGAAGCCCCCCTGACTGTTTATTTTTCAAAAAATGCAGACCAGGACATTCTTATTACAACCCCATGTATTACCTTTGTGCCAAGAGTACATTGTCTCATCCAAACCCAGAATTGTCCAGCGAAAGTATTCAGTCGTCACTGTTTGTTGATTTGACATAATGTTAGCATCAATGGAGTAAGTACTCTCAGTAGTACTGAAAACACAGCTGAAAACTGTACCTGTGACAATGAAATACTGAATGAGGATGCTGGAAACAATTTTAGTATGTTAGAAAAATATGTATTAATAGTAATCAGTTCTTTTCGAAAAGCTGAATGTTGTTATCCATTGCATATGCTGGCCTTCTAGACACCCTCATCTGTATCAGTCCACCCCCTAGACACTTACCTTAGAAAGTGCTCCAACCCCACTGCTTATTGCAGCCCCACTTCAGTTATTTACTTTTTTCCAACCCACCCTCTGTTTATGGCCACCCCCTTCTATTCAGGACTGGGGAGTACTTATCTACCTAATTTCTTCTCATTGCATCCTCAGTACTTATCCACATAATTTCTTCTCATTGCATCCTCAGTACTTATCCACCTAATTTCTTCTCATTGCATCCTCCAAATCTCTTTGCTTCCTGAACTTGCTGATTTTTGCCAATATGGTTCATTTTTCTGTTGTTAGGAGGACCTATTTTGAGAGCTGCATACATTTACCAGCATATTTGCTGCATCATGTCTAATCATACCACACAAAGTTGGTTTTGTAATGAGTATACCAATGTTCTTGTGAAGAATTTTCTCACGGTTGAAGTCCATATTTGTGAGATTGTACCAAAATCATGGCATGGTTTGTTTTATATGATTTTTTTTCAGTTGACTGTATCTTGAGCAGGCCTTTTTGTGAACAAATTATTTCCTAGGTGGTACATCAAATAAATGTCTATGGCTCTTTCCAAGATTTTATTTTTTCATGTTTTGTTGAACTTTTGTCATTATTGTGTATGATTAAAGTCTGATCCAATTGCTTGAATGGTGCTTTTCTGTTGCTATATTTTGTATTTTTTTTAAATGTATGCTTAACAGCTGAGTTCAACTTATGCTGCATTGAAAACTGCACAAATTGAATATTTTAAGATTTTATTTTGGGTCAAAATCACATTTTGCAAGTGTAGTGAAATGGCCTCATTTTGAGTGTCTTTTAGGGCATTTTGGGACTGAGGGTGATCACCTATATCAAATGAAAAGACCTGTGTTCATCTATTGTCTCCAAACAATTTCTCCATTGGTGAGCATCTGGCTGTTTATTAGGGAACAACCAGATCTGGGCTAGAGCAACCTAGGGATGAAGTTCTGACAAATTTTAACTGGCATGCCTATAAATTTTGTTGTTCTTGAAAAGTAGTACAAGTGATTGTCCCCCATTGCCCCCCTCCCCCAGTGTTCATCACTGACTATGTCATATAGAAGTGTGCTTTTGATTATTACAGATTGTACTTACAGTCATTCTTAGGGTATTTTACAATGTAGATGCGACTGCTTTCTGATGAATCCTCATTGAATCACAGTGTTTGATTTGAAATATAAGCTAAGCATGAGATTGTGAGAAGATAGCTTATCAAAGTTGCACTCTAATTCATGATCCTTGACTTTGTTTGTCAAACACTCTACCAGCTGAGCTATTGGCTATAAAAGTTGCTTCATAATAATTTGCATCACTGTAATAAGTTGCATCACCTCATTTTTGTTTTGTATACTCTCTGTTAAGATATACTAAAATTGTTTGTGTCTCTTGAGGAGTTTGTGCTGCATAATTATATCATGTAATTGTTTCTATTTCCGTTTCTAATTTTTTTACAACTTAATTGGCATTCCTTAGAATTATTTTTCAATGAAATTTTGAAATATCAAATTACATGAAAGTATTTAGTTAATGTGGTAACCACAGTAAATGCTGTTGTAATTTATTAAAGATTTGGTGCGCATATACTGCAATTGCATCATGAATCCGCCTCCAAGAGGGGATATAAGCATTTTTGCACAAGCTTTGAGCCTTCTGGCATCAGTCGCTGGCCGTTTAAGTACCATAAGAGGACATGAGCTGTTCAAGTTCTTTAGGAAGGTGTTCAAAGACATACGGTAGGTTGTATAATACGCTGTTTAATCTTTCATCAATCTGATGCACTATTGATTGTTTTTAGCGCCAATAGGTCTCTATTTGTGGATACGGTTGTGAACCCTGTTTGTCGTACAGTATTTGCTGGAAGGGAGAATAAAGTTAAGGCCTTTTATTGTTTGATTCATTAAGAAATTATATCCCAGTTTATTGATTTTGTAGTACGTAATGTGCCTGCCTAAGCTTGATGACAATTTGTAATTTTTGCAGCGATTACCACAATGAGAGTTATTTATCATACCTTTTGAGTGCATTGAACAACTTCAGTGTGCATTTTGCTGCAGACAGCCGCGGGCAACTCTGTATTTTGGGAGAAGACTTGATCCCTGTTCTGTTACCTTTGTGGAATAAAACTTCTGAATTAGTAAAGGTTTGTTCACATAAATCGATCTACAACTTATTTGCCTCTCAGGCAAAATCTATTTCAACTAGTTTATTGGCAATCCTTAAGCAGCCTTTTGTAGTTTTGTTAGTACCACAGTGCTTCCTTCGAGATCCCTAGTAGGTATAGAAGTGCAGGGATTAAATATTTGCTAGAAATTTATTGTGTTCCTTGTTGTTTTTTGCCATATTAATTTTCTTTGTTGCAATTTGTTTGTGCTTCTATCCATGTAATCTCCAACAAGCCATGCATGATAATTTTTTAGTGTTTTAGTATGTAATTATTTTCAATAGATAGACAGCTTTGTTTTCTGAAGTGAGGTGATGTTGTTTTTCAGGATAAGCTCATTGACTTCTTCCGCATACAAGTCGATGTTCACCATCCTTGTGGAGCCCACCTTGAGCATGACGGTGCATGGTCATCGAATGAAAACTTATGGAAGGTATGTGTCAAATGTCTTGATTAATTGTGGTTTCAGTGTAGTCGAATTTTATGGAATGGTCAAAAGAGGAGACATTTTAACGCATGAAGACGAAGAACCATTTCAATATCAGCACTAAGTAAAATCTTTGCAATATCGAACAGTTGAGTTTCATCTCACCCTGAATCGTAAATGATAGTACTGTAATGCTCTGCAATATTATCCAAACTCAGGGACGTAGGAAGTATCTTAAAAGTGGGGGGGGGCAAGTGCTAAAAGGGGCACATTATCACGCCAATTTTGGGCTTCAAAGGGGAACTTTTGCATAGTTTGCTAAAAAGTGGGGGGCCATAGCCCCTCTGGCCCCCCGGTTCCTACGTCCCTGTCCAAACTCACACATGCTGCTATGGTGAGTTGTGTGGAAGTGATTCACAAGTATAAATAGAAAATTTCGCTTATCCCTTTGACTACTTCCCTTCTTTTCTTACGGGAGCTCATCCTTGGGACTATGATATTGGGATTATTTTAACTACATGCTTTTTTTTATAAGCATGCAAATTTTTGAAAATAGGCTGAGGTGTGCTTAGCAAGGAAACTCAGACAGGCTTAAAATATGCTTAAATTATGCTTTTTTTAGAAAAAAGGTTAGATCTAAATTTTTATGGTACGTAAAAAGGTTTCAAGCTTAAGGTTGATTCAATAGATTTAAACTGGCTGATTCAAACATTTTGTATGCATAAAAACACAATTTTAAATATGTTAAATATAAATATAGCATAAACAGTATCTTTAATCTATAGTACCCGTTTCTGGATTCTTTTTCCCCGGGAATTATGACACTTTCTAATGTTTTGTTTGTTTCAAAAACCTCAGAACTAAAAATGACACTACAATAGTATACATACCAAGGCTGGGGAATATGCTTAGCATATGCTTAAAAAAATGTCCTATCTGAGCCTGGATATGCTTATAAACGCTATGCTTATAAAAAAAGCATGTATCTAGATTATTTTAGAGTTGAAAAGGATAAAAACTGTATTTTTGCATACATTAGCTATCGTATTGTGCAATGACATGTGTTTTATACTTCTATCTCCTGTTATCTTTCTTGCAGAAGTGTCTTGCTAAACTACATGAATCAATTCGCTCAGAGTTCCACCAACTGGCTGGAAAAATTAAATTGGCTGGGTATGCAAAGCATTCATCTATACAGTACCCCTTATGTGTTTGCCTGTACAGTATAGTGTGATTTTGATTTTATCATTACTGAAGAAGGGTGCAAAGATGAAGAATTTTGAGCTTTGAATCTCTTTTCCTTAGGAGTGCAAGTTTGTAAAGTAGTAACTATGCCTTGCGTGTGGAGCATCGCTATTATATGCACTATTTCAATTCAGAAACCTTCTATCCCTATACTACCAGAACTGCTTAGTCACTGCTTTTTTATTTCTGTGTTAATTTCCTTCCGGAAACTAATTCATCACAGTCTTTCTGTGTTTTTTTTTCAGTTTTCTCTCCTTACCTAAAATAATTGTGTTTTTATTAGGAAGTTGGGTTTCTTTTCTTATCTTGCTAAATCGAATTTCTATCAGTGTTCTCTTATTGATTTGAGAATTTTTTAATCAGGAGAGCCGATCTTGCGCAGAAAAGCAACTTCATACAACTAGCAGTTGGGACCTATCACCAGGTATCATAATCATCGTGTGATTTCAATTCTGCTCTAACAGCATGACAATAAAGAAGGCATGGTAATCACATAGATTCAAAAGCATAAGCTACTTAGGTGTTGCGGTGTCATATTCCCCAAATGTTTCCAAAAACAGAAAATTCAGGAAGATTTTCGGGTACAACATAGTACAGTACAGTAATTTGTTCTCATTGAGAGAGCTTTATTCAATACTAAATCTGCAACTTAAGAACAAATATCAATAATTTTAGTATAATTGAGTCATTTTGAGAGCACAAGTAGCATTTTGTCGGGTTGATATGAATAGAGAACATAAAACAATTGCATTATTAGAGCATTTACGTGAATCACTTGCATTTAAAGGTTTATTGAACTGAACGGAATTTTTACGTAAAATATGTTAGGAAAATTTGGACACACGTTTTGGCAACCCCACATCCCCAATACATAAAGTATCAATGCTCCCCTGGTAAGAATTATGATATTGTTTTGCTCGTTTATTTCATATCAAATGTTTTGCCGCTTCTCTAATAGCGAGGGTAGTGGAGCTTCTAAGTATAATTATCCAGTTGTTACCTCTTTGGCGTTACTGTTAATTGAAGACATTTGCTATTTGTACAAATGTTACACTTTGTAGCTTTAGAAGTAATAGTTTTCAATTTGATCGAGGAATGGCATACCGAAGAATGCTCGACATTCTAATGAGGGATATTTTTGACCTATGTACATATACAGAGTGAAAGCTTTTCACGGTTGAAGTTCATTATTCGATATATCCCATTACATGCATGTCAACGATTTTAACATTATTGTTTTTGTATTCTAGATATTTTTCCTTCATAAGCAAAGAGATTATGGTATTGATGAAAATGCTGAAGAAGGCAAGATGATTCTATTAACTAATATTGCTGTCAGTTGAGTCTCCTCTTTGTGTGCTCAGATTAGAGAAATGCTTCATTAGTTTATGATAACAAAAAAATAGACATTTCTTTCGTTTTAAGTGATGGTTTGACAATCTGGTAGTTAATTAGAAATAATCAGTTAGTTATTGAAGCAAGTCGGTAGGCCTAGACTTAGACATGATCTGAGGAACTACACATAGATGTTTCGACTCATGCGAGAATTATCATCAGTGAGGGAGTGAGAGTATATTATTACGTGCTATTGTTAGTTGGTAATACTGTTTGTTGAACAATTTTACCAAACTAGCTGACAGGAATTCTCCTACTCATGCAACTGATTTTGATCTTGGAAACTGCAGCTTACTCATAAAATTTGTGATTTTGACGATGAAAAAAAAAAGACATGGTGATTTTCAGTATTCCATGACAGTAGATGTTATAATGTTGCTAGAACTTAAACAGGAGCACGACAGCGACAATAAACGGTGACTGAAATGAGGTTATGATGTGATGATTTGAATGTTTCGGCCGAGACAAGAGCCATCGTCATCAATAGTAAAGGAAATATTAGGACATTTATCTGTTATTGAAAGATTAGGAGCAGAAACTCATCCAACTGACTGGTTTATTCTCTCAGAAGTGATGTGTTAGACCGCTGAATGGAGACTCTAGAATTCGAAAGAAAGCATTCAATACAATGTTTTACATTAATATTTTTTGACTACAATAGGCTTGAGTTTTCTCTCGAGGTGAAGTTGCAAGAATTCATTTGAAAGAATCTGCACAATCTATTGCTTTTACATAGTGAATATAGATGGGAACTCACGAAGATACACCAGTTAGCCTCCGTTCCAATAAAATTTTAATTTAGTATCTGGAATAACGTGTTACATTATCATAGATCTCTTATCTGTTATACAATTAGGTTCAAATAGAAAAAAACGAAAAACCGAATCTAGCTGGCAGCCTATATTAGATGGAATTTCATTGGTATCTAATCCATCAGCTTGTATTGCATGGTGAGATGATGTAGCTTGTATATCTCCTATCATTCGTTGTCATCTATCTAATGAAGATTATTCTCAATAACTCATATGTTGTTTATATGTAGCCATATCCAACCTAATGCAATCTGCTACTGTGGATTATTGCCCCGTCAATGGCTTTTTGACTTTTTGTTCTTTTCAAGAAGTTCATTCCCTACTGTATTGCCTATCTTGTTTTTCCACGTAGTTGTTTAAATTCTGCAACTTTCCATTCGCCCTCAAGCAATATGATTTCTACTCAGCGAGAGGAAGCTGGAGCGGTTCTTATACTTGCCATACATATCGCATAAAATAAGACCAAATTTAAATCATTTCATACATTTGCACACCTTATTTCTGAAAGACTCTTGTTCTTTTCAATGCTGTTTAAATCTATTTCTATAATTTCCTTTATCGTAGGTTACAGTTTTGTACAGCATTCATCAATAATCATTCTACCAGTTTCCCTGCTTCTGAATACCTTCCTTGCCTTGCTTGTCTTTATCAAGCAATGATACGTTGCAAGAGGTATTCCCTATAATCTTTTATCGTACTATTAATTTTTTTCCTATGTTTATTTGTTTATTGTTTTCAAAATGATAATATTACAATAAGTAATGATTGATGCAATGGTATTGTGTTTTTCATGTCATATGTATCGAGGTACCAACAGTGTAGCTAGGAAGCTACAGAATCCAGACTGAAATGCTTCCAAGCACATGTGAAATCCAAAAAGAACACTGCAATTTTCACAATAACTTGAATTCCAACTCAATTCCAAATAACGTACAAATCTGTGTACTTCTAGGGCTTTTCAAAACACGACTAAAACTAGACTTTTGGCGAAAACAAGAAAAGCAATTTGGAGAACAAAAGAATTCCAAAGCTGCAGACACACTTACCCATACCTCAGAGGGAAAGCACACAAAGAATACCCAATATGATTCATTATGACTGTGCGCATTATACCACATCAGAGCAATCCTTGACACCATATAATAGGTTGAATCCTTATAGTCAGGGTGGGTTTTCTTGATTAAATAATTGTTCTCATTAATTATCTAATCTATCATTTTCTAATTCATCATTTGATTTGTTCCAAGGCCTGATGTGTCTGGTTTTATCATATGCGCCTTGAAATCTCTGGCAGATAAATCCATCAGTATTGGAGAGGGGGTTCAGTTTCACACCGTTAATAAAAAAGAGATTGATTCAATATGGCGACACGTGTGGTTTGAAACCCTGAAGTCAATTCATAGTAGGAAGATTAATGAAAATGGATTCAGTCTTCTTACGTCCATTCTTAGAGTAAGTTCTCCTAGAAGCACAAAACCTTCTACTAATATTATACATTGTATTATATGTTATAATTTTTCATTATTTATCTTATCAACATTAGAAAGGCTGTAAATGCCACTGAATATTAGAAAGCCCAAAAAATTGTTTTAGTTAACTCGATCACTTATTTCAGTTCAACGAGTCATTGCAACTATTTCCAACTTTTCCTTTTATTAGAAAATATTGTAAACAGGAGATTTTTATTGATTTTCACTTGATTTATTTTGCAGTACGCATATCGATGACAGTAATCAATATGATAGCATATTGATATGGATGATGATTCGCCTAAGTGTTTTTATCCTGCATAAATAGTATTATTATTATTATTATTGTTATTGTGATAGAAGACAACTTGAAAGCCAGCATTTGCTGAAGGGCTGCCCCTTGAATATCAGAAATCAGATCAGCTAAGAAAACTCAAATCAAACCGGATAAGAGTTTATTCTTTGTTGCAAAAAAGACATGTTGTTTTCAAAGTCAAGGTTACTTGTCATGGCTCTTATCTATTAAAAATTTGAACATTCCTCTCTTTAGATTATTGAGAAATAGTGCTTTGAAGATCTGTCGTGTATGACTTCTGTCATCCCTTCATAGCTCTACTTAGGAATTAGTATCAAATAGTTGATCACCTACATTTAGAATTGTTATGTTAAACTCTTTGACTTTTAGACAGACCTCTACACACCTGCAAGCGATGCATACAATATATTCTTTACTTCTAGCATAGAAATTACCGGGTAGGATAACAAATATTTTTGTTGCATTTGCTCCTTTCCAGATTTATGAATTATTATCTTACATAAAATAGAGACACGATCAATGAAATTACTTAGATTTTTCTTAATATCACTAATACCCTGTAGCACAGTTTCTGCATTTAGCACCAGCTCCCTATTGAATTTCTTGTTAAATTTGATTACCATACAGTGCAATAACAACCATAATTGTGTATCTACTTGTTTGTTGTTTGTTCTACGTCCCTTAGTTCCTTTAGCATTAAGAATATTTAGCTTCTTCATGCAGTACGTATTACCAATTTTCCATCTCATTTGCCTTATACTATACTTTCAAAACTAACCAGTCTTGACGTCACGTTTCTGACGTACCTCATCAGCATTTCTTCAACTGCGTATATAATTCTATTTCTTTAGAGACTCTCTGGTGTTCTTGGTCAATTTACTTCAGCGATACCCTGTCCCTGATAAGCCAAATATGGAAATATATATGGACCATGATAAGCCAATGAAGCACTTGGCACGAAGGAAAATAATCGAGCTGGTTTTGCCCGAATTTGATGTTTCACCGGGACGGCAAAACTTTGTCAAGAGAATTGCTGAATTGACGAAGTAAATTGCGGTTTGATTTCTTTCGCTACAAACTTTATAAACTTCTTTAGTTTGAGGCAGAGAATGTCATTGCCGAGAGAGATAATCAGGCCCGCCAAGAGGATAGGCAGGACAGATTCCTCCTGACCACGAACTTCAAAAAGTTTTGAAAGGATTCTTTGGTGACTTTTAGATGTGATAATAATATCAGGGACCCCGTCATAAAGGGTCCCGTTTCTTCCATTTGGCCCGGGCCCCATACAAGCTGTCTGTAGCTCCTCCAGTTTGTGATATGTTAATTAGCTGTTCTTCATTCCGCAATGCTACTATATCTAATAGAAATAGTGCAACACGTCAAGGCTCCCAAATATAAGAAACCTGATATTTTACTGTGATCCTGCTTTTTTAGAGAATCGACACAAGGATCAGCTTTAAACATAGCCTGTGTACTGCAAAAAGAAAGAATTGCTTTACCAGAGAGACTGAAGTATCTATGTGATATTAACAGGTTTGTAATTCACACCTGTATTGTATTCGATAGATTGCTAACGATAGCAGTATGTTGAATCATTCAGGTTGATAATTTGCCATGGCCCTGGTCATGGTATTAATTGATGTTTCGGTACTTTCTCTTTTTTAAATCTTTCTCGTTAATCTTAGTCATTGTTTTCCTGATGAGTATGAAGTCAAAATGAAGAAAAATGAAGAACTATATATAAAGTCGTCCTTTTGTACAGTAAGTACTCAAAAGCTATCTCGTTATTTTCGTTTCCTTTTCATGATATATTAGAATGAGATTCCACTAGACTCAAATCCAAGTTCAGTTGACTAATTGCCATCGTCTGAAGGAGAGAGAGTATTTGTCTACTCATAAGGCATGGTATTAAATATTACTATTCGTCAATATTTCCATTCAATGAAAGACTTATCTAGAGGATTTGATTTCCCTATTCAAGAGTCTTAATTTCTATTTTGTTTTCTTTGCTTTTCGTGTCCATAATGCATAGCAATGGAGTATATAATTGTGAGGCCTTCTGATTGGTCCATGTGGCAGAAGATTCCCCACCTGGGGATCGCGCTAACAGCCAATCAAGATTTGAGCCCTATGCTCTTTGAGGCTATGTTGGAAAAATGTTTAAATAGTATACCGAGCGTAATGATGTTTTCCACTCCTTTAGCATTCATAAAGTTGTCTCTATGTCCACGTAATCAATCCTAAAGTCATGATTAACACTTGCAATATAAGTAATGCATTTTTGTTTGTTCTTATTTTAAGTATTTTGAGTGTATCTGTTTTTGACATTATCTGATAAGCATTTTCTGTCTTTGAAGATTCATTCAAATTTCAAGCGTCGAGAGAGAATGAGGTATATACTTTCTTCTTCTTCATTCAGTCGAACTTTCTTTGTTTATCTAAGCATTAATGGGTGTTGGTTGAAACGTTTTTAAAGAAACGACTGATTTATTTTTTCATTTGAAGACTTCCAAATTCGTTTACAGGACGAAAAGTAGTAAATCATACCAGATCGGCTTGATTCCAGAACTCTGCCACTTCCTTTTGGAAAGATGTGTCAACATTAAAGATACTATAGTTAACTTACATAGAGATGAGGTCTGTATTTGTTATTTACTGAACTTGTTATAGGAGTTGTGAGAACTCGAATTAATTAATACCTGTAAGTAATTAAGATATCGTGAAATATCCTTGTACTTTGTCATCTTGGAAATGAGATATTTCTATGAAAAATGTCAAAACTTATCTTGGCTCTTATCTATTCTTAGAGCTGGTAATGTTTCTAATTTTTAAATGATATGTACACTCTGAAGCTTCCGGCTTAAGCAATAATACGGGTGATGTAAACTGAGAGAGTATGTGAAAAACTATTTATGAGGCTGTTCCAATCTTGCATCGTGTTTTAGCGCGCTGGAGGAGGATGATATTGCGATCAATGATTTTTTTAATGAGCTACTATATTTTTAAACCAGTCGTGCTACAAGCACTCTAGAAATGAAAGGATTCACTTAATAAAAATATGTATACACATATATACATAAATTTATATAGACCAGTGTTTTTCTTTCCACTATCTGGAAACGTTTAGTGGCCGGGAAATTACCGTGTTTAGTGATAGTCAAAGACATAATTTTAGAAAGTGTCAATTATCTATAACACGCTTTTCTGGAATGATTTGATGATACGTTATATTTCTTTGTTTACGTTAGAGTAAGTAGGTAGTAGTTTCTTTTGAGAATTGTGGTCTAAAAGTATTGTCTATCGTTGCTGATTTTTTTATTAACATTACGCTGCAGTCCCCAAACTTTGAAATTGCAAGTGATATTATCACATCGTGGGGGATGTAAAGGGCAGTGATCTATTAGCATGTTGTCCTAACATTCTTTAGACAGATTAAGTAATTTCACAGAGTGAGACTGGCAAATTTTACCCATGTTAGTTTGTATGAAATTTTGTTATCCTTAACTGATAATTTGTCGTATCATTTCGGAGTAGCCGAGTGGTTAGAGCGCTGGTCTACTGTACGAAAGATAGAGGTTTCAGAAGCAGAAGCAGAAGCACACATCCTCAACGTACGAAACTGTACATAGGACTGGCCCTTTCCTTTTTACCTTACATAGTTAGTTGTGTCCATTATGCTTTCTGATGAGTTAGCCTCTCTTTCAGCGTATTTTCTGTGATGTAATATGTATTTTATTTTTACCTCTAGGAATTCTGCAAGTCTGGCACTTATCTTTGTGATTGGTTGGATATAACTTGCAGATACATTTCGATTTTCCAAACAACCCTATTCATACTTGTGTATACACCAGAAAGTTTACCTGAGTTTCTTAAGTCCGGCATGAGTGATTGTATCAGAAAATTGATTAATACTGCAACATCCATCATATCTCGTTTATTCAATAACAAAAGTAATATGGACGACGAGGCCCGTGACACTTCAGTGTTGAATTTTTTGTTACACATGGCTCACTTTTTTGAAATGGTATTCATTCTTAAAAATCAATTTTACCTCTCTTTGAATACTCTCTGCTTATATTAAATATGACTTCCCACTTTAAAAGTTTTGCAATATACTGTTCATATTATAATTTACAGAATAATGGTAATTTCTTCATCCTTTTATTATATTTTGTAACTTTTCTGTGTTCAAGATGGGTGTTTGTTTTATGCACTTTTTCAAATCGTCTATAGTTGTACGACAGCAGATGTATTTAATGTATTAGGGCTGCCTTAAATGAATTCCTATTACATGGTGTATACAAAGCACTTTTGTACTCTGACTCTAGCTCTTGATCTTGTTTTCGGGGGGTAAATGTCGACTCCTTTCTCGATTAGTCCATCTAAGTAGGGAACGTTCCTTAAGAATTCATTGGACTTTTTATCAATATTCTTTCGTCTTTTTCTATTAGTTTTTTGTTGTAGTGAATTTGATGCAATGAATGAATCTGGCTCTTAATCTTTTTACTTTTAGATAAATTACTTGGAATGTCCACCAGAACAGTTTTTGGAGCTATTTCCTAACTCATTTGTCGACATTTTGTTTAGCATAACGTCCGGAGAGGTACAATTTGATTTTGCAATGTTCTCGCTTGAAGATGAAAGTTATTTGTGATTTTAAAACTTCATTTTTTATTGCAATGAAATCAAATCTAGATTGACGCATGCTTGTTGTTTCTCAATGTGATATACAACAGTTCCAGACACAGTTAAAGCTTTGTTGTATAACATTGGTAAAGCATAAAGACACATCAGTATTCTGTGCCATCCATAGCAAAAATTGACTTAACATCTTCTTGATCCGGCTACGAACGTCATTAGGAATTTCTTTTAGCATTACGCTTTAAGAAAAGAAAAAGGAACAACAACAATATGTGTACCACGGTACCGTCTCATTTAGCTAGGCGTTAACATGTACCAACTAGGTAATAATGATTGAACAGAATGCACTGGAAAAACCTATGCTGAATTTATGATCTGAATTAAGCACGAATAATGCCGTGGTTTGCATAGAGTTTTTTAAATGTGATTTAAATATAAGGGATGCCAATGATTTTGAGGTCTATTTGACCCTGCTTGTTGCTAGGAATGTCACTAGAATTATTCGATTGTCACTTCCTTTAAACTTTTGGCTGCCTTTGGTACGACTTGTGAGTTGATGTTACTTAAATCCAGTTCTTGAAGATGTGAAAGTTGACGGAGGAGATCATTGTGCATACGATCAAACCAAGGGCAATGTAGGAAGTCGTGCACATTATCTTCAAGCCCAGTATTGCAGGCACACATTAGGCAGTAATCATGATATAAGTAATAATACTACTTTGTCCAGAATTGGTTATAAAGCTAATATAGGGTAACGGTGTACTAGATATCACCTGCATGTTGAGTAGCTACACGGTGAGCCTATTAAAGTTTTTATCATTCCTTGAACTGTGTTATATCATTGGCAGCTTGAATGGTGTTTGGAAGCTTTCTCTGGTATATACTTTCTCTAGGTAACAAATAAGTTAGGACAGTTCCTAACAGATGAAATTTCGTGTAGTACTATTTTCTCAGCAGACTTCCAACAGATTGTTAATTAAAATTCTAGTTTATTCGACCTCCAAAGCAAAGCTCTAGACTTCAGCTAACAGACTTTGGATCCAGTGGGAGCAGTTCAAGGACAATTGGAGATTTCGATGATGTATTGGAACCTAATGATAAAGCATATACACAGCGACCCATTCCACTCCAGTCTCAAAGACGAGGTATTCCATCCTTTTTATATTGCAGTTTTAGTACTTTGACAATTCTTGAATTTTTGGAGACTGTCCTTTCTAGCTTAAACTAAAGTACTTTGCTCATTTGTTTCTTTTTTCGACTACCAATCACTTCAGAAATGAAATGATTAATCAATCAATTATTCAATCAATCAATCAATCAATCAATCAATCAGAGTCAAGCATTTATCAATCAATCAAGCAGTAGTTTACATTGTCATATTTTCGGAATCATTTAGTTTGTCAAAAGAGAAGTTATATTAGCATTTGTATTCATAGTTGTCTCCAATCGCCCGCTATTAGTTGTTAATGTTGACAGCTGGATGATCAAGTATATTATGCAAGTCAGTCCCTGTTTTTGGCCAGTTAGTCCATTACTCCCTTAATGAATCAATTAATCAATCAGTCAATCAATCAATCAATCAATCAATCAATCAATCAATCAATGATGTATTGTCCAAAGAATAAGTTAATCTTGCATTGTTTCATTTCAGGCGTTCATGATGATGTATCCGCTTCTGCAATGTTAAAATCGGAATCTCTTCGCATTGAAGCTTCGAAACTGTGCTGCATATTTGCTTTTGTTTCCAAGCCACTACGTCATATTAAGGACAGGAGTTTGAAAGATTCCATCCTGGATTATTTAGATGATGTTTGTCTCCATTAATTTTATGGTTTATTGTTTATTGCTGGTCAAATTTATTGCTATATTTTGTTGCTTGTTGAAATTCTCTTTAGGCATTTAGAAGTCTTTGGTGTGGTCATTAATTTTTATTTTGTATTAGTACACTGGGTTTCAATTTCAGAACTGTCTGTGATAATCATTCGTTGCCTCGCTTGTCCAGAACTTAGGTGCACTTTTCTTGGATCCTATTCATGTAAATAATGAAGTCTCCATGGTCCGTATGCGGAGCCCTTTTGTTAACATTGAAGTCATTTGCATGTCATTTATCTTTTGCAGCTTAAAATGTGTCAATATGGTTGCTTGATGACAGTAAGCTTTCACAAATGGTTAGATATTAATATCTTGATATTTCCAAAGTTTGTTAGACAAATACCAAAATAATTGTACTCCTGCCATCCATTTTCAGAATTTTGATCCAAGAAAAATGGTATCTTTTCAAATTGTAAGTAGCCATGTTGTGATTTAGATATCTATGTGATGCCCTGCAAGCTAAACGTTTCACTCAGTGTACTTTTTGTGTTGATCGTTGAAAAAGGCTTTTTGGTTCCAAGGCCCCAAGTTATACAATGAACTTCCAAACAGCCTTCGCCAGTTGGACTCTTTCATTACTTTTAAACATAGCCTAAAACAATTTTATATGGACAACTAGAAATTAATCTACGTTTCTAAATTTTTTTTGACCAGTTATACTTAATTATTATATTTCTTTATTATTGTAACATATCATAGTTTTAGATACAGGGCCCTCGTTGATAACAGCACTTCATGTGTTGAAGAGGTTACCCTGTATAAATATTGTCATTATTATTATTATTATCGTTGATTTTTTTGTTCTGTACTGTTTTATTGCCATAATGAAATATTGGCCCTTGCAGCTCAGAACCATTGTCAATCATATGAACAACTTTTCGGCTGCAATATCACCCGGAGATTTGGAAGTTGTTTTTGAGTGTATTAGGTATGTTCTTATTATGATATGTTATGTTGGTACATACCAAGAACTGATTATACAGGGTGGCCAACAAACCCTGAAAACCCTGGAAACCCTGGAAGACCCTGAAAAACCCTGGATTTTCTTTACCCCTGGAAAAATACCCTGGAAAACCCTGAAATTATAACCCACCCCTGAAAAGTTTTGTTCTGAAACAGATTTTCCTCACATCAAAATTTGGCCTTGCAGTGTTGTTACATTTTTGATTCCCGTAACGCAGTGGAGGAAGATCTGTAAGGTTAGTGCAGTTAGGGGAAAACGGTGTCTTGTGACAAGCAGCATCGTTTTCCAATAACAGAAGCGAAATTTCAAGTAAAACGCAGATTGGAATGTGGATGGCTTCAAGCAGATCTATACGTGATAATCATTTTTTTCGAAAACATAGTCGATGAGAAAGGTGATTTTGGCCAATGAATCTCACTAAAAGGTGACCTCACTAAAGGTGCTTGAGGTATCTATGTATGTATGGATCTTTTCGCGTCTCACGACCCAGAACTCCATTAGTTTCTTCTAGATATGGTAGACAATACACGCTTTTTTGTAAGAATAAAGTGTATAAGAATATTCAGGCTCAGAATTGCTGAAATTTAAGAACAATTGAAGAAAAATGCAATGCTCAAGTTTAATTAAGGCATAGACTTATTGTGTAATTGAGTTATAGTACTGCTTGTAGATTAATGTTTTTAACTATTGATCCAATATTTGTTATTCTGCTCCACTTTTATTATACTTTATGATAAAGTAAGACATCAATAAAGATTTTAATATAATCCTTTGATTTTCAGACGTTTTTACACCTTCAATATTTAAGAATAATTTTAGAATAATCTCAGGCTCAAAGCCAAAACAATGAAGAATATTGAAACTCAGTGAAAAATTAGGCATTCTCTTAAAAATGTGTGTATCCTGTACTGCTGCATGCTGTTTGCTCATTAATTGTTTTGTTGAAGTTGCCACGGTGGATAGGAAGACTATTCTGGCTTGCGTATGAAAATTTTTGAGAAGACTTATTTGTTTTCTATGGTTCGTCACTTTTTGTATGTGATTGAACAATACAGAATTGAAGAAAAGTGAGTCAAACGTTTGTGGATTTTACATTCAAATAAAACAAAGGGAACTGGTGAATTGACAGACATGTATGATCTGTGCAGTGCTGTCTCAAGAACGCGATGATATAATTGCAGTGACATACTTTTTCTCGTTTCCGTCACACATAAATTCTTGTAAATTGTTGCAGTGCAAACTTTGGGATGTCTTGTGTGAATGTCTTGTTATTTTGCTTCTGAACTGTGACTACAATATTGCCTTTTTCATTCACATTCTTTTGTATCATCAGTGATCTTCATTTTGCTCATGTTCTAAGCATTTCAAGTGTTTAGTTCTGACCACAGATGTGCTCCATCAAAATGAAACATTGCAGAGGGGTGTGAGACACAACGTTCTGTTCTGCATTTCAGTTTCGAAAGTTAAAAATTTTCTGAATTTTGAGAAATATTCTTGATGCTCCTGAAAAATCCTGAAAATTTCGAAGAAAATCCCCTGGAAAACCTTGGAAATTTGGCAGAAATTCCCCTGGGAAACCCTGGGAAAAATTCTCTTTTGAGTGTTGGCCACCCTGTTATAGCTCTTTGCTGCATCCATACTAGTGGATGAATGGTGGTGTAACCGTTCGGTCATAACGCTCATCTGCGGTGTGGAAGTTCGTTGCCATTTTCAACATGGACATCTTCAAATGGACCCATACTGATTCAGTCTCTTCTAAAATTTTGCTCCAGTGAAATGAATAGTTAGAAAGATACAAATCTATGAGTGTAGCCCTACCTCCCGCCCCCCTCCCCCAGACGAAAACTTAAGTCAGTCGTATCCTGTTTTTTTTAGAACTTTGCTACTGCCTCATTTCGTCTGCATTGTGTCGTTTGTTTGTATAGGAAATTCATCTCAGATCGACGAGGTAGTCAGTCTGCATGCGAGGATGGTTTGGTTCTGTTACATCTTGTGATTAAATTCTTGAGAGCACCAGACAAACAAACAGAAGACCAATTTTTACAAGCACGATTAATCACCATGAAAGTGATATCTGCTCTATGGTATGTTAAAGTTTCAATTTATTTCAATACAATAACTCTTAGAGTTCATTACACCTTCCCTTTAAGAATATTTCTTGAATTTCCTTTCAAATGTAGATGCCCTAGCATTTCATCTGGACCCAGGTATGGAAACAGGCCGCTATTTAGCCTCTCTAGGACAAGATCTCTTGTCAGTTGAAAACAGTACTTCATTCATGTTGAAGCTTCATTGCAACGTTAAATTTCTCAGTACTATTAAATTAATTTTTGGTTTTTAATGCATTCTACAGGACTTACATTCTGAGAGAAGACAAATATTGCTCGGCTGTCCGACTCATGCTAGTTGATTGTATGGCTGAGGTCATGAAGGTAAGATATCAATTTACAAAACAATGCTTCAGTTTTGCTAAGTGTGCCTCGCATTCCCCTGTTTGGAGGATGCAAAGCTCATAGAACATTATTATAATGATCTATATTTGGATCGGTTGATTGACGTTTGCGTTAGTATACACACATCACATGATTGGCTTAGAAGTAGTATAGGTTTTGATAGTTGAGAGTGAGCTGTAGCAACACTATAGAAGAGTACATGGAAGGTTATTTGAGGATCTATCAATTTGAAGAGAGAATAAGATCGTTATAGTCATAGCAGAGACAAGGTGGTAAATAAAAAACAGAAGATATGCAAATAGTTCCTATACATTGACTAGGCCTATTCATATCAATTATTCCAAAGACTGATGATCACTTACTCGATCTTATCTGATCAGTCAGGGTTACGTCCAGGGGTGTAGCTTACGGGAGTGTAGGGGTGTTGTATCCCCATCTTTGAAATTTGGTCTGTAAATTTTCATGTCTTAGTACTTTGTTAGTATGCCTAGATAGTTTAAGACAGATGATTTTGAATCTTTTCCGTGCTGTAACTTCTTTGAGCAACCCAATATAGCCTGTCGACCCGGTACTTCAAGGAAAAGGTAGTACAATTAAAAATTTATGAGCTTGAACCTTGGCTCGGGATCGCCTCCACCTTTTCAACATTGTTTTTATGCCTGTTTGTGCGGTTAAGTTTGGAATAGAAAGTTGCGGAACTGCAATGCAACAGTAGTATTTTGTTACAATTAGTATGCTAACACATTTAATGCTCATTCTTTATCAGCCGACCCTTTGAAATAATTTATAATGAGAATATGCAATGTAGAATGCTAGTAAGGAACACTTGGACTAGGTGTTCAGTTCCAACAGAGGTAATACTGCCCTGCATACTATGAATAGCGTAGCATGCCTTTTTGCTGGGAGGAGGAGTACAAACCAATAATGCAGCCTAAGAAACTGTAGCAGTATTGGTACTCTATTGACAGGAACTCTAGTAGAGTTACCTCATTCCAGACCGTTCTGAGTTGTGAATCATTAGTAAGTGCGTACTTATGGCTATCTACAAGGACGGTGCCACTGGGTTATACTTGGGGGAATGTAGTCTAGAATGGCTTAAAAAGCGTCTATCAGACACGAATGTCATTGCATAGTGTAGTTCTTAGATACGGATCCAGCAAAAATCTGCATTGAAAATTGAAAAGTGATGAAAGAATGTCTTGGAAAAAGTGTGATGGGGAGCTAAAGTCCCAACTGCCCCCAGTGGCACCGCCCTTTGTTTAGTATCGGGTGTATATGCATTGCTAGACAATGCCCTGCCAACGACTGATATTCCATTGAATACAGACTGAAAACGCCTGTTTTAAAACTTGGTTGGTAAGTCTACTAGCCTTTGAAGTTGATTGGTACATCTACATGTAGCAGTGTTATTCAAAGAACACTCTCTAGCAATACATACACACACAATACTAAGCAAGGTACGGTACTCCTTGGAACTGAGGACTTGACTCCTTATATTCTTCATCGAATTTTGTGTTCTCTTTATTGTCATTTTTATTCTAGATTTTTCCTAGATCTGTGCCTATGCACTATAATATTTCGTCAAATTTTAGTCTGGAATGTAGTCTTTAACCCATTGTTCCTGCATCGTTGTCAAAGATTATCTGCTTCCCCTCCCCCCCCCCCCCCATATATAATTATGAATTTGTTCATGATCCGCAGTCTTGGAAGTCTGAGATTGGAGTATCTTAAATTGGGGTTCTTGTTGATAGATTGCCACTTTGGTAAGGTTTCCGTTGGTGAATAATTACCATGCACCCCCCGTCCCCAGGGAAAGAGGCACAATGAGCGACTGATTATATCATCCATTTTCTTAAATGATCCAACTCTCGCTGGCAGTCAATTCCTAAGCATATTTATGGCTTCTCTTTACTGTATTGAATTTATATGACTTCTTTTAACATTATTCAGATCATTCTTCAAAAGACGATTCTATACGCGTTGGTTTTTCCTTTAGTTATTGCCATGAATATTTGAACATGCATGTAAATTAAATGTATGATGTTTTTCAGGTGGATCCTGAGGGAACTTGGAGCGAAATTGACTTGTCAAGACATTCGAAAAAAACTGGTTTGTTTTTTGTCTTTCATGAGTATACAAGGATTGTGTTATTTTGCTCAAGTTGCTAGAAGTTGACACTCTTTGAAATGCGATTTTGTTTTTTAATGTAAATGCTATATCTAGTGTACATGTAATGAAATGTTGCCAGAAACAAAAACGGATGCAAGAGTTGCTTATTATTGCTCTGTATCCATGGCTTTAGTCTGCTTCTTATAACCACTTGGCTTTTTTTATGTGCAATCGCTGTCATTTATGTGCTTTTTTATGTTTGTGTAGTTTATATAGTATTGAAACCCCTTTATTTAACTTGTTTTCTGTGCTAAGATTGAAAGACTGTTGAAGAGGCAGACGATAGTTAGATCTCTTTACTTAGTTCTTTTGATTATTCTCTGTTTATTTGTTCACAAGATTCACAATCAGCCAACTTCCCTAAGTGTGCATAATCTATGATGATTACTTCCCTGCTGTCGTTATCGATTTTGCTTTTGTTTGCTTCCACCCCTTTGTGAAAGGAGAATTAAATCAAGAACCGTTTTCATTTCATTTCGAATCCAGAGCTCATTTAATTTCGGTTGCACGTTGCTCTTGTTTATACACGTTTCATTACATCTTTGCAGACCCAAGTAGTAGCAAATTAATGACAATTGAAGATTGCCTGCTTCAGTCACTCACTGACAAGAGTCACGTTGTTAGAATGAAAGCTGCTGATTATGTTAGGAACCTTTTTCTGTTGGAAAATGGTTGTCCTGTCGCTCCTTCGCACCAACAACGGGTTTTTGATAAAGTGGCTGATGCCCTAACTGAACTCATAGTAATTAAGGTCAGTCATGCTTTACATGCCACGCCACGTGATACTTTTATCCAAGGCTATATTTACAGATAAATAGCGTTTACCATGTTATGGGTAGAAGAGGATTATGTTATTGCTGTATTAAGCAGAAGAAAAATCCAATCGAAGCTAGATAAACAATCTATTCAAGAAATTGTGGCTAAACAATATGTAGAGATTTAAAGTTGAGAAATTAGAGAACTTCAGTTGACATATTCTCAGATATATCTGTTATGTCGTTGTTTATTCCATCATATACATTAATTGCATCAGAGATGCCCTTTAGCTGACGTCTGTAGGGAATCTAGAAATAAATCTATATTTTATTCATTAGTTCGACTTGACAGGCTCTGCCTAAAGAGTATATTGAATATTGAGCAAAGTGATTCACAACCAGCCAGTTTTTGCTGGGCAATTGGCCTATTGGACCTCATGATTTGTTTTGTTGATCAAATATGCTTGCTTCAAAACGGATCCATTTCTGCAGATTTTTACTGTCTGTCATATTGTTGATGAATAAGTGACAACTGAGATTTAATGTACATGTCATTTCAATATTCTTGCATTTCAATGTCAATAGATTTATACAGTTTTCTGTAGCATTTTAGAAAGAATTGAAGTCTTTGGTTAGTACTATGCACTTGTTGTTTGATCTATTTTGTTAATTCAAGCATCGTTAACCGTCAACAATTCTACGAAATACAACATCGTTTTAGTTACTATAAAAATTAGACATATTGACATTAACAGTTTAAATCATTATTCTAAATAGTGTAAATCACTCTTATAAACAATTAAGAATACTGGTTATAAGCTTCCTAGCCTTAGTAGTTATATTTACCTTTTGTTATGTATATGTTTAGGATATATTATGATTTATTGGTTATGTTATACACTAGAGATATATGCCACTTATGATTTCAGTTTCGCTACGATTCGTGCATGCTTTCACGAACTTTGTATCAAAAAGAGTCCCTAAAATCGATCAGTTTTTCATAGCTCTCAACTATATGTTATTGTGTAGTTTCTGTGAATATAACCTAAGCTTTCTGTTTCAGGACGATCTAACAGAGTATGAGATTGAAGACATTAGTGCAAATCGTGCTGCGACGTTGCTCTATGTGTTGAAAACAGTCGCTTGTTCGAGCTCAACCTTTGAAAAGAAAGCCATTGCCTTTTTATTTCATGATTACAAGGAGAAATTTCTTGATATGAAACTAGTTGGAAAAGTGAGTATATGATTCTATGAATTTGTTTCTTTGATGTTTCTTCTTTCCTTTATATCAAGATCATTGTCTCAGTCCCCTATTAGCTAAGTAAAAGACTGGTAAAGAGTGGACAACTATAGAAATAGGCGAACTTTTTCGACTTTATCAAGTATCCTATTTGCAAAGTACAACTGCCCTAATTTGTGAAACGGCTTCATGAGCACAAGTTCAACCTGGTGCGCTTTTCTGAATGGTCTTTGGTGAAAAGGTAAATAATGGCTCTTTTTTTATTGGTGATTTTTGTTAAAGTAAAATGCTATGAGCTATGATTTACACAATTTGGTAATCGTACTGCAAAAGATTTTTCCGTACTACTTGGTAGGATGTTTATTTATTGCCAGCAGTACTTTCAATAATATGTGAGCAAGAAAACTGAGCAGCTGGCAAGCATTAAGTTTTACTGACGAAGACCTTCTCTCATTAGCATATTATGCTTTAAGGCTTTTAAAGTTGGGTAGATGGGTCTTTCAAGATGGAATTAATAGCTTCACGTGGAATCCATACACTTCTGAAGCTTTGTGAGCTGTAACTATAAAGTGGATTTAGAAACTTTCATAGATGCTATTAGTAACGATTTCTTTGAATACTGACCTTGTAAACTTGAAATTGATGGAAACTTGAGAAGGGATTCATTTCTAAGGATCTTGGAGTATATTTACAGATAGAGTTGGAGTCCTTTTGCAGAGAACTAAATCGTGTATGGTTACAGAAAAATAATTCTTTAACATTGATATTTTACTGATGATCTCTCTTTTATTTTTGTTTAAAATAGTCTCCTCTGTTACCTTCATTGTATATCTAAAGCCTATTTCCAGTAGGCGAAATTTTCGAAGTGAAATACTCTTTGAATTGTTTGACAATAGAAATTTTTAAGCGACAAAGGTTCCCAGAACAATTGCATGCAGAAAAGACTCAGGTACAATACAAGTCTCTACCGAAATGTGAACAATACCCAGCATCCTTGTTCAAATAATTTGCAAATCTTTACTGTCTGCTCTTGCACTTGTTTCTACTGTCTGCTCTATCGATATGAATCGTAACTCTTTTAATTTCCCAACAAATTCTTGAAATTGGGCATGGGGAAAATGTTCAAATAATTTGCAAATCTTTACTGTCTGCTCTTGCACTTGTTTCTACTGTCTGCTCTATCGATATGAATCGTAACTCTTTTAATTTCCCAACAAATTCTTGAAATTGGGCATGGGGAAAAAATTCTTCCAAATCATAGACTTTTACTTTTCCGACATCTTCATAAGGATTCTCCTTTGATTCGTTTTCATTTAATTGACAATGCGCAACACTTTTGCCCGTCATAATCTATGTTTTACCGAGTTTCCGAGTCCTGATATTCTTCCTTTTCATTTCATTGGAAACCAATTTAGCACAGTTGTTCGTGATGAAGTCCTTCTATTTGAAGCTGATTTCATGTCCCATGTTTCTTTCTCAGGCCATGTGTCTATAATTTCGCGCAAAATCTCCCAGGAATTGAAAGGTTTGAACTTTTTGTATGAAAAATATACCTCCGTGCGAAAGTACTTTTTGACAGTAACCATGCTTAGAACAAGTTTCTGCGAAAAAATCTGTTCGCGGGAATTTCGTCGAGTAGAAAACAAGCAGAGATGTAGCCTTTCCGTCATCTTTAAACAAAATTAAATACAAACAGGTAGCTTAGTGTTTCATATACACTGTTGTAATTATTTCATTTCTTCGGAAGTGGAATACACGTTTTTTTTTATAAGAATGTGGTTTTTCTAAGAAAGTGGTGCTCAACTGCTCAAAAAGTTAAGAAAGCTCAGTGATGGATTTTTGAGACCTAGGGAAAGTTGATAGGCCATATACCTCTAAAATTCAAATTTTCATGCAAGTCAATCGCCTCTTTTACAGAGTGTTATGCTTGTGTAGTGCGTCTGTCAGTGTAGCACTGTAGTGTTACGAAAACTCGCCTATTCTGGCTGGGAAAGTCTTAAGAAGGTTTTAGTACTGAAATCATAAAAAGTCAAGAAATTTTCATTACTGGGTTGAAAAAATTCTTATTAAAACATGTGTATTGTTTGAATTTCATTTCTTTACATATATTTTAATGTGACTGATGTTACTTCCATAAGACAGTTTCTCAACTGCTGGGCTTTCAGAATGGAAAGTATAGTTTCGGATCGATACATAGAAAGTTGTGAATATCCTTTATTAGTTTCTAATTTCCCATATGTGAATACAGCAGAAGAAACCAATTTCTTTAATTTTGACTATGTCAAGAAAAACTCACCTATAAAGCTTATTTTTGTGAGGGAGAATAATACTCAACTCTGAGCTCCAAGTTGTGGTCTTTTAACGCTTTTTGTCAATTCATAAGAAGCAGTCAACATATTTATAGTTTGGTGAAGCTCTCATGATTTTAATGGATATTTTATTGTATCCATTGTATCAAGGCAATTTGGAACCAAGGAAAATGGATCACACCAAGTGATTGCTGATGACTATTGTAATTACTCGATATATACCGTTACTTATCTTGTCAGTAATTTATTTTCCACTGGAAACTTATCACTTCTGCCGTTTAGAATCTCGTCAAAGGTGTCGACCGTAGTGATGAATGAGCAACTAGAAATAGTATTTCAATCGGTTGTCAAATCAGGTCATTAGGGGTACATTGCTTCTAATTATTGACTGCTGGTAATCTGAATATCTAATGTCTTGATGCTCTTAATTCTTGCCCTAACCCCGAACCTTTCCTTGCTTTTAACTCTACCCTTTTGATTGGACTGCGATTTCACCTCCCTGGCTTGAGCATTCCTCTCTCAATGACAGGCCCAATGCACATTGCGATTGAGCTGCGATGGCTTCCCTGTGCACCATTGGCTAACAGATGGGAAATGCGAGTTAAATGACTTAATCATGGTGTGCGGTCCGATAGCTCAGTGGTCAGATCAGTTGACTTACTCTCAACATCGTGGATTGCGATTCCTAGTCTCACTCGGGGCCTTCATTTTCTGGTTAGCTTGAATTGATTAATTATTTTCCACAGGTCTTTAGGGAAATTGCTTATGAAAAGGGTTTCAATGATTCAGTTCAGTATCTAAAAGAGCACCTAGGATTCCTTTGCAACGACTGGATGAAAAGAGGTTTCCCCATGATGGATTTTCCAAGTAGTGTTGTTCAGATGAATATCAAGGATTTTTTCAGGTATTGAGTGACTTCGTGTTTTCGTATTTCTTAACATTTTAGAAGAATAGTTGAGAGTTTTAGTCCCCTTTCAGCGTTTGTACAATCAACCATACAATACACATACAATCAAGACATTGGCTTCAAGACTATATTTATCTCGTATCTCTTATATATGATATAAAAGTAAGTCGTATGGTCTCTTGTGTCCAAGTTTGGGTGTCTTAACTTTCAGATGCTGCATGTTTTTTGAGGGGGTATATTGAGTGGTTATAGTGTTAAGCCCTACTAAGAGTCTGTATTGAAATCTATCTGCTAAAACTTGCGATAGGTGTAAACGTGAATGTTGAAAGCTTGTTAGAAATAATCAGCATTGGTTTCAGAAACCTATTAAAGGAATTTGCAACAATTCATGTTTTTAAAGAAGCATGTGGTTTATCTTTTATCTATAATAGAAGACATCGAGCGAACGAAAAATGCTTCTTTAGTACAGAAACATGAGTTAATAAATTGTCTATTACGTGGAGCACCATTTAAAATTTTAATGTTTACTGCCATTTTACGCCAGTCAAAGTAGACGGATGCAGAAAGACCTTGGAGATGACAAAATTATGAAAAAAATCGATGATGACAAAAAAGCCAAATTATTCTATGAGGCCCTCGAAAATTCTCTCATAAAAAATAGTATTGGGTAGGAACTCGTATTTGATTACTTTTAATCTTCTTGCCAGTTGACTCTTCTGGACGATATCTTTATGTCTTACAGAAATGATGTCTTGTTTGTTTTAGATACTTTTCTAGGGAGATAGTACCATATATTATGCTGTATCGTGACAAAACTGGTTTTGATAACATGAAAGAAAAGCTGGGACTAGAGGACCCGTGGACTGACCTTATCATAAATAATTTTGATAGAATAATTGTGTTTATGTTGCCGTTTTACGCCAGTCAAAGTAAACGAATGCAGAAAGGCCTTGAAGATGACAAAATTATGAAAGAAATCGATAATGACAAAAAGAAAGCTAAATTAGCCTATGAGTTCCTCGAAAATTCTCTCACAAAAGAGGTTTGTAGGCCTTTTGTTCTATTCACACTATGTCACTAACTTAGTTTTATGTAATCATCCATATTTCGGTGGAGAATTTATGAAGGGGTGACATTTTCGAATTTGGTCTTAATTTGTATGTACGTAATGTTTCTTTGAGATTGAAGGATTTGTTTCTTTACGAAAGAAACGCCTTAATGGTATCGAATGGTATAAAGCAGAGTATTATTGGAAATATTTTTCCCTGCATATGATATTTCCGGTTATCGTCCATTGTAATGAAGGCCAAGAAATCCACCTCCCTACAGGTAGTAAAGCCTATATCAGGCATTCTCAAGTAAAACTTGTTAAGCACCACTTTGGAAATGCTAACGTGAAAGAAGCGCCACAGTTAAAAAATACACCTGCCTCCTGACGTCATCATACATCATTATATATCCAAATTTTATAGTTGGTGTTACATTAGTAATTAAAATGCAAAAACGAATGATTACGTGAATAAATCCACTTATTTATTCAATAGGTTATTGACAAGCTGCTTGTAAAAAGATTTGATGACATTGTTATTGAACTTTTCTTGCGAATGTTTGATCCTCCTTCGGAAGACTCTGATGCCTCGCAGTTTATGAGGTATGTATTTAGTATATGCTGACATCACCTGAACAATAATAATAAATATTGAAAAATTGATAAGTGAACATACACCTACACACCTACACTGTAGAAAGGGCTAATAGCATTTATGACTTAAAGGTCGTAGAGTAAAGGCAATATACCTCCCCTATTGTGTCGTCCTTGATGTAGCACACTGCATCTTGGAAATGGCAGTTGAATATTTGGTTCATGGTTAATGAAATGTATACTTTGATATAGCATTGATTTGGCTAATGTCAAAAATCATCAACAACTCCTGTTATAGCATCGAAGAACATGCCCCTAGTTTCTTTATCACTCTGTCCTGGAGAGCCATGGGTTTAAGGTGATTTTTTCGTAATTGTCCCTTTGTTTGGAAATTGTCTTACGAGGTGCTAATCATATGCAAAAAGTTCATTCTAAACTTAGATTTACAATAGTGTTCGATTGTTGTGATTAGGGCTCATTTGCACCCTTTTGCTGTTTCTATTTGTATTATCTATTGGTAGATCAATATCCTCATCCAGTTTCTGTTGTGGAGTTTTAGGCACCTTTGGCTCTTTTCTTGATTTTGATATTTCATAGGAAGATCATAAAAAAACAAAGAAAAAGGAGTCACTATTGCCAGTTATTGCCACTAACTATGGTAAAGGACTTTCATTTGTATTTTAGTCTTCTCTTTTTTTCATTCATAGAGAAGTCGATGCTGCACCTAACCCGCCTTATTTTACATCTTATGCTATTCGAGGAACATTGGAGTACTTGGCAGCTTGTCACAATAATCGATCTATATTGGAGGTTCTTTCTTTAAAAAAGGTAAGTAAAGCACAACCTAGTATCTTGTATACGATCTAGTACTATATATTTTTCTTGGTTATACTGTTATTGTTAGTTTGTGACTGTGTAATGGCTTGTGCTCTTTTCAGAGCAGGATCTCCAATGTCGAGTCCCATTCAAAATACATTGACAGTAGCACATCGGTTGCTAGTGTTGTAGCGTATTGTAGCACTATTAGCATTATGTGAAAAGTCTGCTGGTAATACAGAACTTCACTACAGCACGAAAAAGCGGTACCATGTTTTAGGCATACTGAAAAGCTTATTTCGTCCGACTCATCAGAGTATGAAACGTCGGATAGCGACCGAAAGGTGAACCGAAATTTATAGCCGAAATTTATTAGTATTATCAAGTTCAATGCTTCTCCACAAATCCCGCGCTGGCCTAAACATGGTATGCTCCTCCCACTGCTTTCCCCAAAATCGGACTTAACATTTTCTCTGGAAATATCTCAAACCTTATGAGATATGTTGTGAAGAGCTGTAAAAGAAATATACCTTAGAAGTTTCAACTTTTAGGACAGCATCCAGAAAATACTTCTTGCTCTGGCTACCAACATCAATAATTCAAAGTCAGAAAGAGAGAAAGTCAGAATTCTTTGTTCATACCGTCTATTTGTTCTTTTGCTGCTGGATGATTTACAGAATGGTCTGGGAATGAACTGGGCCTATTTCATACGTGACGTCATCTATCGTTGCTGCCACTGGCTGAACTGGTATTTTGAAAATGGCAGCGACAGTACATTTTTCCTCTCCGTTTATCATATTTTGTACAAGCTTTCAGAAAAAAGCTTAGCATCTTGCTGTGAGGTTAGTTTCTTTCATGTTGTGCAATATCGATATCGTTTTTGGAATCGGCTTAGACGAGCGGACGGGACTCCCAATACGCTGCCCGGCACAAGTCCTTGGGCCATTTGATACCGGCTCGCACAGAAGAATGAGCAGTTTTCAACCTTTCAAGTGCACAGTGGATTCTAGTTGTTATTCATTACTATGCTATAAAATGCAACATCTTATGTGTTGGTCGTGTCATTTTATTTTGTTGTGTTCATCCTCCTCATCGTAAAGGCCGGTCTGTCCATGATAGCTAAATCAAGGACAGAAGGAATTTTTTGTGCCTGGCAGCGCAGCGTACTAGAACAGTAGTCCATCAGTCTAGCAAATCGTATTAAAGCAGTTATATCATCGCTTCATGTTAAATTTCTCATTTTAAGGAGTTTGGATGTCACATCATCATAGTTGTCAACACTCTGATGAATTTTGCAAAGAAAGGAGGGGACTGTGGAAAGAGGGTAAGTTCATGTTCGATGTTCATTTCTTATTGTCATATAATCTCTAGCTTTATTTGCTCTCTGGTTGCTTATGAGAAATGTATTTCACTAACTTTTATCACCATTCATCCCCCTTGTATTGATATTTTCTCTGATAATTGTCAGTTATAATTTTAACGTTCCCTTCCTGGATTTTTAGCTCCTGCTCTAATTGTGAACCATTGAATGAACACTTTGATTTCCTGTAATTTGGAGATGAAGGAGAGTTTCATCTTGAAATAGATTCATATGATGATGAAATTATTGTCATGTATTTCATTTAAAATACAGGAAGTTTTTCTAATACTCTTTTAGGGTAGAATAATTTGCTTTTAACCGCCGATCACATTTTTGTGTGTTTCCTTTTTCTTTGAGTTGCTGTAAAGGTAGTTTCTTTTTCAAAGGCTCTGGCACTCTTAAAATTCATCATCATTGAAAAGTTCGAGACAGTTCGCTTGTCTTTAGTTGACTTGCCACTCTTCCCAGAGGCTCCTGTATTTTCTGAACTATCAAAGAAGCTGGAGGGTTTAAAACAGGAAAATGACACAAGAGATGTATGTAGATTTATTAAAATATCAATCATGCAATTAGCCAACCACCCTTTCCCACATACCCATCTTCAAACCTACACGTACATAATTTCTTTATTATTTGATTTGATGAACAATCAAATTGCTGAATAATTTACTTCTATTGTGACCTATATAAAAACCCTATGGTTGATAAGTAAAGGTAAATTGATGCTGTATGATATTTAGGCTTTTCGATGAGATCGAGCTTATGTTAAGTCTCCAGAAGCAAACTAGATCTGATTCTATTGAAATGCACTTTAAAGATGGCAGAAGGTACTCAACCAGAAGGTACTCCCTCAGTTTTTGTTATATTCTATGTTCTATAGTTTGCCGCATTGAGTCTATTGATTCATATGGGCAACATAGATTCAACCTCCATTTATGGCATTTTTTGCAGGACTTTGATGACTTGAGAATCTTAGATCAGCAAGAATTTATGTCAGTGGAGGTTTTGAAGAATTTTCTCCAAATGTTGAAAAGAGATGATAGCCTAATTCAGAGAATGTTGGAAGTCAAACGTGGTATGCTGCTCGTCATGTTTTTCTTCTAGTGAAAATTTTTTCATTCGAAATTCTGAGTTTTGAAGTGAATCTATTTAGGATTTCGTGAAATTCCGTTTTATCAATGGAAGTATAAGTTAGAATCAGGAAATATGTGTTTTAAGGTTCTTGGTTAATTTATGATGAAGCTGCTGTGCGTTCTAAGACCAGGATGAATTTTAAGTTACAGTTAATTATTAAGCTTAAGCTGTCTTAAGAGAGAAGTAGCATTCATATATTTAAATTTGAAAGCTTCAGTTGAACTCAAATGAGCTCTTCACAGAAGTATTGGCAAATGTTGATTATTCGACCATGGCATTCATACATCATTTTTGTCTTTAGTGAATACTACCTTGGCTTCTAGGTGGAAGCAAAAGGTTGTTGGAGATCACTTCGCGTTTGCTGAAATTGGCTAAGATATACGATGAAAGTAAGGAAAAAGACTCGAATAAAGAAATGAGACTTGCTATAAGTAGATGTATTGGTGAAATTGGACCTGTTGACTTCCAATCATTGGCTTTACCAGCAACTGAAGGTAAAAGTTTTGTAGTTATTCGTGGCATAGTTTTGTCTTTCTTTGTAATTATTAACTTTCGATTGATTTAGTGGATGTAGTAACATTCATTTGCATTTTATTACCATGTAAACAGAATGTTGCGTGATTAGAAGGGGAGAGTTGTTTGTAATCTGCGTAGGACATTTTGTTATTTGTGCATTCTTGCTTGGAGGATTCTAAAAGGATAATATGTGCCAAAGTAAAACTGTTTAGAAGGTTGATGTTGCACTTTCTGTCCAAAAATTTGTTCACTTGCTTAAACAAGTAAGTCCGCAATCAAGTTGTACTATTAGGCAGCACTAGTCATTATTTGCCTAAGGTAATCCATAGCCAAAGCTGTAGTACTATTGGCTGTAGCCTTAGAACAAAAGGCCCAGAGCAAAGACCTTGATTTTATGCAGAAGCTCATCATGTCAATTTCATTCCTCTATATGAGACTTGGAAATTGTGACACAATTATGACTTGAAGCTTTGGAGTTATTTTGAAATCTACTAGTAACTAGGGTTTCACTACACTAGTGCGTGTACATTGAACGCTGTTGTAAATTAATATTTTGTTGTTTTATTTTTAGACAGTACTCCTCTAATACCTCATAGTTATTTTATCTGTAGTAGCATCACTCTGTAATCATTAAATGTATGGCTCTTGTCATATTTGGTTCTGAATCTGAAATCATTGAATCTATAACTTATGCTTTTTGTTTCAGGTTACTTATCAAAGAACTGTGAGGAGTTTTTTGGATCAAATAGATCAGCTTATTGTTATCATCTTATACTCGATAGACTCTGTACCCTTCTGACTCATGAAAGGTATTTGGAATGTGTCTCATATATATATCCATACTCATGGCTCACAACTAGGAATTTTTCGAGGCCAGAGGGGTAATTCACAAAATAGAGCATACTGCCATTTTTAGAAGATATAGCGTGCAATATTTTTTTTCACATTCAGAAGATGAAGAAGTATTCCTGACATCGCCTAATATTCGTTTCAGAAATGATAGGCTGATATATAATGCACACTTAATTGACATACCTCAACTTTAATAAACTAACTGACGCCATCTTGGATTTGGATAGGTATGCCCATATGTCCGAGGCACCTTGCATTTCTTCATATTGTTTTCCCTAGGGTAGCCTAGTATACAATATGAAACAAATGTAAGTATTTATTAGTAAAAGATATTTGTGTAGATTTTTGTAACTGTGTTTTTAATTTTGTTTTGTTACGTGTTTTTCAGTCAAGTAATTTCTATGTAGTATGGCAAGTACCGTGTAATTGTATCATTTTGTAATGAATAGAAAAAAAGAAAAAATCTTCCGGAATGTGTACGTTTTATCAATCGTGCTAGTCTTCATTTAGCTAGAATGACAATTGGATTAAGAATTCCTTTCATCGTAGTATGGACATTGTAGCGGCAGCGGCAAATGCTTTGAGAGATGCTCTCCACACGAAATCTGGAATGCAGCATTTGAATGTTTACGGTGTCGGCAACGAAGAAAAGCCGAAGTTTTTCCTGTATTCGCAGCCATTCAAACCATCGAAAAGCAAGAAGGTATTTATCGCTTATATCTGTTCTTTACTTTTTATAGTTCTTGATTGAGCATCCTGCTTGGCATAGTAACGCATTTTTCATTTTCCTGTCGCTTTCCGAGTTCCTTTAAGCTGATAATGTATATTTATCACGCTTGAGAAGCAAAAGTACCTAAAAAGTACCATTTTACATTTTTTCCTTACTGAACCTGTGGGGTTTCTTGTTGACCTTTTATGAAAAGTAGCCTCTTCAAATTTTGACACTGACTGAATATAGCGCAATTTAGGGAAATATGTTCAAGCATTCCATGCAATTAGATACTTGTACAAAGGAAGACTAAACGGTGCTATAGATACCTATGAACGTTTTTGTCATAACTTATAGGCATTATATTGATATTGAGTTACATGTAATGGATTTGCCCCCATTTTAGGGAACGTCATATTCTCAAGATTCACAAAAAATTGCAGCCCCGTCTCGTGCTGATTTCCTTACCCTTGCTGGAGATGCACGCCTGTGGGAGCCTGGGTTGATGAAATTTGATGATTGGATCAAGGAACTAGCATCATCTTTGATTGCATCTGGAGAATTAAAAGATGAGATTTTTTCCAAATGTGCCCCAGTGTGCAAGTTAGATGTAAGTAGACATCACCTTTCATATTACAACTTTTTGAGTGTGAATGATTTAAATGCATGTCCTGTATTTCACTATTACAAAATTGCAGAAATAGAAAAGCGTGTGAATTTGAGTTTATTGTCCTCTCACATTCTAGACACTGGGAATTCCTTTTGAGATAGCTTCATGCATGTCCAAGAAGTAGGGAGACAATAAAAATGCTGAAAGAAGGAAGGGAAATAATAATTACGTACTTTTGATGACCAACACTAATGAGGTGGCTTATCTAAGATGGATGGAGCGAAGGAGAAAAATGTGACTTAAGTATGATAAAAAAGGATCCTAGGCCGATACCAACCATTTAATTAGGCCCATCGATCATCTTTGCCGTTGAATAATGTGGGAAATTTTCTGGACGAAATTTTTCTTGTAAGATAATCGCTTGGTATGGTCAGAGTTACGAGCTCCTCATTAAGAATAACTCTATCATTCATTGTTGTAGGCAAATTTTGCTGTGTTGATTCTGCCGCCCCTGGTACATAATATACTGCTCAATTGCAGCGATGACGTAAAGTCAATGTTGTCGTCTTCCATAAACAGATTTGTATCGCAGTATCTCATTAAGCGCAATCTGCCATTGATAAACCAAACGAAAACCAACCCATTGCAGAATTCATCTATGGGTGAGTAATGGGCTACAAAACTTACTCAATTTGTTTTACCATATCTGCTGAATCCAGATTCGCGAGAGATGAGATCAAATCCTGTTCGAGCATGTTACACAGAATATGAACGACGATTGCAAGCATATCCTCTCTCTTCGTACCCCTGGTGGGAAATTTTTTGAAAGGTATTACCACAAATCCTTGAATTACCCCCCCCCCCTTGAAATGGCTCCCTCGAATAAGCCCCATGCTAGAGTAAGTCCCCCCCCCAGAAAAGGGCCCATTACAGAACATGATGATCCTGATATTCACACTGGTGCGTATATTTAGACCGAATATTTCTATATGAAGAAGAAGAGTTTGAAAAGGAATTTCTTTGTGGCATGTCTGAGATAATTTTACAAGCTCCTCCCCCTCAAAAGTACTCCCCTTGAATATGCCCCCACCAGCAGGGGCTCAACTAGAAATTTTCAGGACAAGGATGTAATCAACGAAAAATGACACACTAGACACTTTCGAAAGAGAATGTATCTTGGTATCATATTTTTGAGATTTAGAAACAAAAGAAGTCGTACGGGAACTTTCCGAATTTTGTTACTTTCATGTATTGCAAAGATTATAAGCAGCTCTGCTCGCCAAAAATACAATAGAGAGTTCCAAAGTCCTCTGAGAAAAGGGGCACTGTACCGTTTTGAGGAAAAGGACAGGGCTCTAGACCCCCAGAACTCACCCCGTAGCTGTGCGCCTGGTCCAAAAATTATGCAAGGCAAATAATCCTCCGATGGGTACTATTGGTGGATTTATGGTGTGCTTAAATGGATAGGACAAGGTTGTGTCTGAAGAAACAGAACACGAGATGTTGATTATGTTTACACTCTCTCAGGCGTGTGAGTTCGGACTTGAATTTTGACGGTGTCCTCAGGGAGAGTTATTTTGAAATGATTCCTTTCATTTCTGAAACATTTTACTGTTTTTTGTTTTCCTGACCTCGGTCTGTAGGTGACAAGGAAAAGGCTGCAAGAACAATAATCAGTGTTGTGAACTATCTGCGTAAACAAGTTAGACCGTTGCAAAGTGCTAGGGCCGTGAATACAAAATGGAACAATAACTTCTGGCTGGAAATAAAGTACTTAGATTTAGCTCAGATGGCATTTGAATGTTCTTCATACTTTGCTGCTGTTATGTTTACTGAAATTTGGTGTGATATCCAAAGGTAGGATTAATTGTGCCTGCTTTATATATGTATAGGCTCTCTTACTTGAGTTCCCTTTCTTAGTGTATTGGTTTTTGGTGTGGAACTATCAATTGATACCGGATATTTTCAGAATGCTAAAGATTATTCCATTGGCCATTTTTTTTAAGCTTGAATATGAAACTAGATGTTTATTTGTTAGATTCAACTCAGCCAGTTTATTCGAAAGTGAAGACACCTCCACATTAAGTCAAGATACTCAGCTTGAGGCATTGAGTGACCATAGTGGAAGCAGTGGAGTCAAAACATGCTGCCAAAGACTTCTTTTTGAAGCATACAGAAGCATTGGAGAACCTGATGCCGTTTACGGGGTCGGAACAGGCTACTCATCTGATGCAATTACAAGAGTCAAAGCATATGAATATGAAGGAGAATTCTCGAAAGCATTGCGTAGGTTATCTTCCGTAATAATATAAATAAAAACAGATCTCCGCTTGTAACCAATGGAGATTTCCATGCTTGAGTAAAATGGATATGTATGCCATCAAAAGAGCAAGTGCTTTTCTTCATGCTCTGCTAGCATATACCTACTTGGATGTGGTCACTCATTGAACTTTTTCTCGAGTATTGGGTGCCTAGTCGGTATTGTATGATACATTTGAGCAATGCCTATCAATATTGCACGATAAAGAAATTGCATTTTATTTTTCTTCAACATATTGCAAGGTGATGCTACAGTGTTTTACTGTATAGCCACCAATGTTTGAGGGCTCTGAACAGCCCTATTTTCTCTCATCCTAATTCACCAATCATCATGCAGGATTCTGACAACACATGCGTTCCACAGCTAAATCTAGGCCCATTTTGCATGATGATTAGTCAATTGAGGTTGGGAGAAAATTGACCTAATCAGAGTTCTCGAACATTTGACGGCTATGTTGTATTTTACATATTGCATCAACTTTTAGTTTGCATGTGACTTGCTGAAATTAAAGCCGTTGTGAGTATTTTGTTAACTTAAGCTTATGATTGTTCAAAATATGGCCTGTTTGATTCTTTTGTACTTGTTTGAATACGGAAATAGAGAGAAATATTTTATTTACATGTTATTGCAGTTAGTAAATAATTGGTAAATATTTTCTATCTCACATTCTCAAGTCATTTCACATCACTTCCTCCAACTCAACGCATAAAGGAAAACGGCGCTTTTATATAAAGATATTTGTTTTATGTAGTTTCATTTCTTCAAAAATACCATAGAATCTCATCTATGAATTGAATCTTTTGACATAAATTTTTTTGTATTTTTTAGTAACTCAAGATCTGCAGACTGATACACATAGAACAACAAATCCTTTGGCACTAGCTCAAGTATGGCTTTTTCTCATGCTAATTTACTTTTGACAGGAATAAGTCTCATTTTGAAATTAATAGTTTATTCGTAGATCTCCCAAGCTGCAGTATGGCAATGGTTGCAATTTATAGTAAGGATTTGTGGTCAATCTTTTAATTACAAAGCTAGACCAGAATGAATTAAATATAGATTTTTACGGTATTTATAAGAGATAGCTCCTATTATACAAAAACAGTGGTCGGTTCTGTTGCTAGCAGAGATCATTATTTCTTCATCTGCATTTATGCTGTGTCTGCTTTTCTGCAATCCTCTTCTGCATATTTTTCTCATTATGTACAGCATACTTGGGAATTGAGGTAAACTTTCTGAAAGATACCCAATTCTTCAACATTTTGATATATGATCATTTCATTATGTTGCAGTTTAAAGGAAGCCATTTGGAATACTGACTTATTGCTTGTCTAGTAAGATGTGATTAGTGCTAGTGGGGATGTTGCTCAAATATTATTATCTAAGTCTAAAGCCTAAGTAAACCTATTTTTGTCAAGAAGATTTGACCACTTGACCTACTCTCTATACTTCGACCATATCTAGCATCTTGTATATCTTTAATGTATTCACTGTGATTTTCATTTCTTCCAGAACCTGGAGAAGGCTGGCCTAAATCAAGTTCTTTTCACCTACATGAATGGTGTTGACAGAAATTTGATTGATGATAAAAATGCGGTATGCTTTCCTTTTCTTGAATTCAGATTTGACAATTATAGTACCTATGTGGGAATCTCCGTGGTTGCCATGACGATACTATGTAGGTCTTAATTTTACAAATTAAAGTCTTTGTCAATTTTGGCTTTTGGATCCTTTCTCAGGTACGTAGCAATGGATTTCACTGCTGTATATTACAATTTCTTCGTTTTTGAATTAAAAGCTATAAACTCTACTTGACTTGGAATTCTGTAGTTTAATTGTTCAATAAGCGCCTAGATTGTTGGTTTGGAAAAGTATTGATGGAATCAATTTTGATCTGGATTTTTTCTCAGTTTGAAGAACTACAATTTGAAGCTTGTTGGCGGAATGGTCAATGGGACCTGGAGACTCATCTAGAGTAAGATATAAGCCGTGTGCTTCAAATGCTTTTGTAGAAGCCAAGTTCTCTTGTATCCCTGTTAACCCTTGGCAGGACTAAGGGAAAGTTTAACTATGGCGGGAGATAGATAAAAGAAGGACAAGTAGGAAAAGTTAAAGGGGCGATCGATTGAAGATAGAAATTAAGAGAGGATTTGAAAGATTATATATCATACTCATCTGGATACCAGAGGGTAGGAGAGAGCACTATAGTAAAGATGGGTTAGTTTTTTATTTAAAGTGCCAATATAATTGAATGAATGGATTCCCATGTAGCTTCTAGTAATCTAGTTGTACTTTTGAACGAAGAGCCATGAAGTTAGATCACAGTTGATGTTTTAATCTATGTTCTTGCGTATTATCATATCCCATACTGTGGTTAGAGAAGTGGCATTCTGGAAAATACAGTGACTTGCTTATACTCTTTTTTTTAAATCTTTGAATCTGTTACTCTATTTTTGACTTAGTGGATATTCGGCACAGATTTGACTATTTGTATCATTTGTGACTTGTCTCCAAAACATTTTGAAATTAAACCCATATTATCTTCTATTTAAATGTCCATTATTCTCTTGTAGAACTGATATTTTGATGTTTTGATACATATTTTGGATTTTCCTCTTATAGAACCACCTACGAAGAAACAGGAAGCTTCTCCGGGGCTATATTTGGGAGCATTTTGGCATTGAAAGAAGGAGATTTGAATGTATTTCAGAATTTAGTTGATGATGCAAGGATCAATCTTCTTACATCAAATACAATTGAGGGGAATGTTTCCATGTCATCGTTATATGACTTCTTGTCTAAAATGAATGCAATTACTGAACTGGAAAACTTTGGTAAAGAGTACTTCAGGTATATTTAATATCTCGAATTGCAGTTTCGGCTGGAGGCATTAGATGTGTTGAAAGACATCGATATGCTAAATGCATGGCACCAATAGAATTGGTCAAATTAGTTTTCATTCCATTATATTTTATTGTTTTGGAGACCACTAAAATAGTAGTAGACATCAAAATGAGACCCCATTTGCTAATCTGATATGGTTAACGACATTCACGATATTATCAAACTCTTTTCATTTAAGGAAAGATCATTACATTTTGAATTGTGTGCTTCACAACCGTAGGTTTAGCACCAGGATCTTTGGCAATAGACGAAGTTTCCTTAATTCACTACTTGTATTTTAGATCGTTATTGACGTAGCATTATGCTTTAAGCTGCAGTGAAGCCGGTCAGGCTTTTGTTTCAGAGTCCATGCTGCAGAATATTTTTACAAACTGTGCATGTTTAGAATTTAGTTTGTTTTTTAGCACATGCTAAATTATCCCGTAAACTCGAAATTGTTTGCCAATCTTCGATAACATTTTCGTGCAATGTGCGCCCGGAAGTGTTAGCAGTGTCATATCTTTTTATCCACTCTGTTTTGTGCCGTGACGAAACAATTTTCTTTGATTTGACATTATTAACTTTTTCGTAGCAAAGATCTCGTCCCAGGACCATCTAGAAGCACACTTCCTAATGATTTTAAATACTATGAGTTGTCATTATCTGTCAAAGCTGCAGCCTTAAAGACTGCACTTCACAGAGAGATCCAAAAAAGTGCCGAAGAAGTTTCTATTAAAGACGAAATTGCAAGGGAAGCTTATTCTCATTTAATGCGATCAGCTGTTCTTGCAAGGGAAGCTAAAAGATTTCAAGTATGTTTATAGTTATATCATATAAGATTCTGGCCTAATTTCTCACATTATTTGATGATGAAGCGACAGGGACGTAATTATGGATGTCCTGGGTGTCTGTCTAGACTCGTGCCCTTTTCATCAAAAAGACAAAATTTTCATGTTTCTTGTAAAAATGTGAAGCAGTTGTTTATATTTTTAGTTATAACTGATCATAATCATCGTTAAACTGAAAAGTAACGACATGAAGAAAACTCAGGAGTTCTCCTCAGGTCGCTACTTTCAATTTTAACGACTATTATACTGTAATTCTTTTGTTTCTAAATCTGCAAATATTGTTCCAAGCTATATCATCTTTGAAAATATTAGTGTACCTTTTTATGGATTGCACCCCTACCTCGAATATTTGTATTTGCATGCCTGATTAAACATCGTTCTGACAAACTGCATTGGTTAGACGATATTTCCAACTGATTTAGAATAGAAATTCATCTCTATAGCCGGAGTTTTATGAGTTGGTGCTCTGTACTTTTCGACAGTAGAGTAGCAAGAGATTGCAGTTGGATTATGTAGAAAGTTTCCTGTAGTTTATAATTAATCATCTACTTGTTTCGTTTTCAAATCATGTCAGCAATTGCAAATGCATTACATGAAGGATTCCAATTAGTTTGCAACACAATGCTTATTGGCTTTTGAAGCTACTTATTTTTATCATTAGGCTTCTTATTATTTCTATTATTATGTTCGTGCCAAAGAAAAATCAAATCATTAGATATATCCAGAATGGATTGTAAAATAAACTCAATTTATTTTTTCCGTATCGTTTTGGCACAATGTTGTTAGTTTTTTTTTTAATTAAAGTATTCGAACTTTAAGTTTCATCGCAGATAAGGACCAGATGACGTCTTTTCTAGCTTTGGATGGGGTAGCAGAATGTAGTACTTTTGTGTTGAACCTTTTTTAGTAATGATAGAAAAAGCTACTTAGAGATTGATTTATTTAAATTGGCAATATAATTACTTAGACTCTACCCATAGGTACTGAAATAGTAACTGTAGAGATTGTGGTTACTGAATCTGCTACAGAATATCCAAAAAATCTATACTTTCCTGTCGGAGGACATTAAATTACTCTATTAAGTATTTGAACGATTTCTTCTTGGTACAATATTGAAAATTGTTTTTAAAAAAGTGAACAGCTGAATATTCACGAGAAGATTTTTAGCTTACACTTTTTAGAGCATGAAACTGGTTATGCATTTTGATTCGATCGTCGATCACCTCACGTTTTATGCATTGAGCAGTGTCAGTCATAATCGTTTGCAGTAAATATTCCGTCATGCTTGCCTATTTGAAAAAAATTGCAAGTATCCCTGAAATGTCATTGAGTGCTTATTTAGGGTTTCTACAATGGTAGTTGCATATAGAATCTGCAATCCTTTGATTAGAGCTTTAAGAGTAAGTTTCAGGGGTGTACAATCGACACCATTTGTAACTCTTTTGTAATTATAGTGAGTAATGGAACATTAATACACTTTCTCTTTCTAACTGACAGATCAGTGAACGATATTTGCACGATATTAGCAACTTAGCGAAAATCGTAGAAATTCCATACGATTGGAAGATTGAACAAGCAAAAATGTTTTGGGATCGTGGCGAAAAGAGTCGAGCGATGTACCATTTGAAAACCTTAATACAGAACTGTGAGAAGGTAGACAGTATTTTATTGATATCGGTTTTTGCATTTCAGTGTATAAATTTCTATAGTTGTTGCTGCTTACCTCTTTTAAGACACCAGAATTATTCTCTGGAAATAATATTATAGTTCGAACTTCATAACACGTGACAGTCAAGCCAGCTATAACAACTGAAATTTATCCGTTAAAATCTTCCCAATAGGAGTTATTTTTGCCAGTTTGTCGCTTTGATGACCAATTTCTCTTTAGAAACAGACCAATTTAGTCTTAGAAATACTTGTCAAAGGAATCAATGTATGGTAGAAGTTTGAACGACTGTGTCAAAAACTCGTGCTTAATCCTTAAGCAACTTTCTTGTTTCTTTCTTATTTCTTATTACCGTTGTTGCTGTTGCATCGGACACTGGCACCTTTTTCTCCTTAATACCATATTTAGCATTTTCGCTGCCTCAAAATGTCCCAACAGCTTTCCCTTATGATTACCGTCCTGAAGATATAAGGGGGGCCCTGTGAGGCCTTATGATGTGACTACGCCCCTAGTGGTAGATAGACATGCCCTAATTTGTTTTCATAAACACTGAAAGGAGGATTTAGTTTAGAAAAGATGTATGTGAACTTTGTAATGTCTTGATAGCACTTGGCAATCATGTTTTTACCGGGAGATGTACTCTGAATTAAAAGCAACACCACTAAATGACATAAGATTTTGAGTTTAAAAAGATTCGTGTCAAAGATAAGGCGAGAAACTCTTCACTGTAATCCCTCTTCTATTTATTGTGCCCTTCTGCTTATTGGCCCTTGGTTTCGCAGCTTTACGTTAGAGGTAATTCATATTCAATGAAGCCTTCTTGTTATGAGATTTCCTTTGTATCATTAGATTATTATGTTACTGGCAGTCCATCGACTACCTATGAAAAATTTCGACTTGAGAATATCATTATTAATCTCTTGTGCTGCATGCATGTTATAATTTGTTGCTTACCATTTCTCGCTACATTCGGCAGCATGATTTAGTAGTACTGTCTTTAGTTTTTCTTTCCCACAGGTAATTTAATATATATCAAGTATTAGAATCCTTATGCTTTCTGCATGCGTGTTAACTTTCTTCTTTTTCTTCAGGGCAAAGAGCCTAGGATAACGGACCTGTATCCAGCTGCATTGGGAATCTATGGTCACTGGCTTGCTGAAAGCCGATCAGAGAATCCTGGAGTTATAATTGACGACTATATGGAATATGTAACGAAAAATAAAGTCTTTCTTAGATCTAAGAAATATTATTTGTTTTCTGTGCGGAATATCAGGACGACGTTCTGTACCTGAGTGGGTTGAGATTTATGACATGTCTGTATCTATATCATATGTGTCATATGTATGAGGTTGATGTTGGCCCATGTTGCTACCAGCAGTTCATGATTACACATTGCTTTTGTTGTTATTTCATTTGAAAGAATACAGATTTAGGTGTTTACCTTGATATCTAGCTTGGATATCATGAAGAGTGATGACATTTACGCTTTTGATTTTTATTTGATGCCTTTTATCTATCGTGGTAGCAGATTCCTTTGTGACTGCTTTCTAAATGAAAAATGGTTTGGTCTTCACGCATTACGAAAACCTTGTCCTATCATGTGATATTGTTTGCATTAACTCCCTATGCATCCAGAAGCATTTTTCAATTGGATTGAAGCCTCAAAGTTCATTATGGGGCATTTTCAGTGACAGACAGTGAATACATTATGTAAAAGTATAAAGAAAATAGGGTTCTTCTCAAGAGGCGTATCTTTTTATAGGAATATTATTTCTGAATGTAAAATTTCATTGCTTTCCGTGGCTATTTTGTCAGTAGAATTATTTGATTACAGGCGGCTTGTTTACTCGAAGATTCGCAGTGCACATTGTCTGAAACTCCATCAGAGGTATGGTTGCCATTTGCTACTTAGTCTTTTAAACTATCCAACTGTCGAAGAACTGTTCCTTCACTTTAGATTACGTATTCGAGAAGTTTATGAAGTTTCACGTAGTTCTTGTTTCCAGTTATATCCAGTTTACACGTGACGATTTGTTCAGATGAAAAGCATTGCCCTTCAATATGGTTTGAAACCGTTTTTATATATTTGGGTGCATACTTATGGAGTGATCTTTCTATCTAGAATAATAGGAATTCTGCTTCCAAATTTTCATTCAAGGGGATTTTATGGAGCTACCTTTCAACCTCCATTTGAATGCCTAGAGCTCCATATAATGTATATTTTAACGCATTAGACATTTTGAACCAATGAAGCAATTTTTGGCAAGTTAAAACTAACAAGATTCATATAAAAAATCATATCTTTTGTTGTTTTGCTTTTGTATTGTTATAAATGTTGTAGTTCTTGTTGATTGACGTTGTAATAGTATCGATGTATTGAATTTGGCAGCAGGATTTACCATAAATTCTTTTCATTGAGATGCGATAGGATTTAAAGTAAAGGCAACAGACCTTATCTAGTCAATTGAGCGCTAATGTCCTCCCCCGTGTAGGCAGTCCTCTCATCGACAGGTCAAAATGCGCAATACGATGAACTGCGGTGGCTCCCCTGTGTAAATTGATTCAAAGGGAGATCGGTTACCCTGAGTGTACGCGTGTACTGCTCAGTTGGTAGAGCAGTCAATGTATAAAATCGAGAGGTGTATGCATTGTATAAATCTGGGATTTCGGGACACCCCTTGTTGAGAGTGTTGAACATATTTTATTTTTTGAGAGTGAATACTTTTGAGTATTATATTAAGAAATATTTTACAAATTCATTTTGCTCATAACATCATGCTAAAATAGATGGAAAATTAAAGATGTGTATGTTTTTAGGCTTACTATCTTCTGGCAAAATACGCCGACTCTCAATATGAAGGAATTAAGGAATACATCAAATCTGCAGCCTTTGAAAATAAACAATCAGTAATAAAGAAAGTTAAGGTAATGTACAATTATGGTCAAATATGGTAGCTCCTCATTACGTCTTCTTGCAACTTCTCCTTGCAACTCTTCTTAGCAAACTTATCCTTCACCTTCTTCACCTTGTCCTTTCAACTTCTTCTTGCAGCTTCTCATTCACCTTCTCCCCTCTCCTTACTCTTGCAGCTTCTCTTCGCAGCTTCTCCTTGCAACATCTTACACCTCTCCCAGCAACTTCTCTATGCATCTCCTCCTTGCAGCTCCTCTTTGCAGCTCCTCTTTGCAGCTCCTCTTTGCAGCTCCTCTTTGCAGCTCCTCTTTGCAGCTCCTCCTTTGCAGCTTCTCCTTTACCTTCTCGTTTTCCTTATTCTTGCAACTTCTTGCAGCTTCTCCTTGCAGCATCTTACAACTTTTCCTTTCAACTTCCCTTTGCAACTCCTCCTGGCAAACTTATCCTTCACCTTTTTCTTCACCTTATCCTTTCAACTTCTCCTTATTATCCTTTCTTTCCTCATATACTTATCCTCCTAACTGTCCTTTTCTCCCACTGTATCGTTCCTGTCTTGTCGTATAGTAATCATAAAGTTTAGTAGATTAGAATGTTATTGTATTCTAATGAGTTATATGAATAAAAGAAAACTTCTCCTTGTGCCTTCTTCTTGCAGCTTCCCCTTCAAGCTTCTCAATGCAGCTTCTTTTTGAAGCCTCTCCTTGAAGCTTTTAATTGCAGCTTCTTTTTGCTACCCTTCATTGCTATGCTCTGATGTTGATTGCGTACAAAGTCATTTGATCACTTCAAAATCTTACCTGTTTCTGGTCATTCAGATATCCGTTTACATAATGAATGTTTCGATGAGGTACAGTCTATTCATGTATTGATTAGTAGATCATTGTAGCCAAGAATGGTGGTACTCAAGGTGATATAGGTTTTTGAAGTAATGGAATAGCACAGGAGTCTCACTAAAGTTCCAACTGTTGATTGAGTTTTCGCCATTAACACTGATTTATTTAGCCTTCTATCTAATCTTGCTTTCCATGTTTCAACTGTAATTTCTAATGAAACTTATTTTTATGTTGTAAGAGCATATCTGCATTGAAAAGTGGCGAGTTGAACATCTAAATGATGTGCATGCTGATCACTAGATCGACTTCGAGGCCCAAAGATATTGATCATGATAACATATCTGTCATTTTAGGATGAGATTAAGCGACTGAACGAGACGGGAAATGCGAACACCTCGTGAGTAGACTGTAGTTTTAGCTTATCAGTTCTAGGAGTTGAAATCACCATTCGCTCATTAAACCCTCAATTATGTAGATTTGATAAACGTTCGGCAGTAATGACGTGTGAATTCTTTGATGCATCAGGAGCGCGTGGCTCGTGGGTATTCAGGTTCGATTTTACTTACTGATATAATGGAAGTAAAACAGTGCTGAACTATTCAATGAGTCATCAGTAAGTCTTACTGTTTAGAATGGATCGCAATGGGAAAGAGAAGATATTTACTATAACTCGAAAAAGCAGGGAAATTCTTTTAGCATACTAAATATTTAGCGTACTAGATATCCATAGAGAAGAAATGCATAGATAATTTTACACAGGATAACATGTAGCATAAGTTACCATGGTTTCCTTTAGTTTCTCTATAATATTTGAATCCCTTATAGTATCAACGCTCACATGAGAAATCATGTACAGTTTGCATTTGTTGACAATAATAGCTAATATTGTTTTCTCCACAGAAATCGATATTATCGCAGTCTTTCGATTCAATGTGAAGAAGATGAAAAAGAATTACAGCGCATGCTACAGGATAGAAAACAATTTCTTCAGAAAGCGTTGGAAAACTACGTCAGATGTTTGTGTAGCGGGGTGTGTCAACTTTGAGCCCTTTTTAGCCCCTAACAGTAAAATATTAACATTACTTGTTTACATCGTTGTTTGTTGATTCTTATGGTATTTGATTTCGACTTGGAGAACAAAATCTTATAACTCTCTCTGTTCCCAATATGCTTCAGCTTGGGAAATATATTGTACATGTTTGAAATAAAGCTATGAGGACATCCACAAGGATTTAGCATCTCCTCCTTCGTACAAGTGCAATCGAGGGACCTGAGAGATAAGATAAGGGAGATTTCTTGGCTTGAGCTGTAGAAGACTTTTTGAATCGGTTGAAATCTTAAGGAAGGTTGAATACCGATAGAACTGGCCGTCTCTAGCTTGATCAAATAGAGATCCTTGGGTTTTTCAAGCTCTGATGATGGTTCCAGCACTTTTACCAGATGTGTATCATTTTTCGCACCCTTTCTCTTTGTAGAGACTCATAATTGAATTGTTGTTTTTCTGTTTTAGGATAAGTATGATCTGAGAATTTTCCGTCTTTGCTCCTTGTGGCTAGAAAATTCGAACGAAGCTAGTGTCAATCAAGTCATCAAGGTACCGACTTTAAATACAGATACTTTATAGTGCAGCAGTGTTTCAGTACGTGTGAGAAATGTATATATACATATACATATATATATATATATATATATATATATATATATATATATATATATATATATATATATATATATATATATATATATATATTTATATATATATATATATATATATATATATATATATATATATATATATATATATATATATATATATATATATATATATATATATATATATATATATATATATATATATATATATATATATATATTATATATATATATATATATATATATATATATATATATATATATATATATATATATATATATATATATATATATATATATATATATATATATATATATATATATATATATATATTTATTATATAAATATATATTATATATATATATATGTATATATATATTTTATTACACGATTTACTTTCTATTGTGGTATATATGGTATATATATATATATATATATATATATATATATATATATATATATATATATATATATATATATATATATATATATATATATATATATATATATATATATATATATATATATATATATATGGGACATTCCATACCAAATCATCCAGAAAAAACCCAAATCTAAACCACCCATCTCAGAATTTTATCATTTTTTGCCCATGTAAAGATACACACTATCTGAGAATAACTGGAAAGTTTTAGCTAAATTGGAGTTCCGGAACCTTAGTTAATCAGAGTTTAAAAGAAGTCACTGTCCATAAAGTTTTGTTTGTGACACATCCGAAATCTGACCTCACCCTGAAAGCAAAAAGTGATATTTCAGGAGCTTTTGTGCTCCTATCATTCTGAAAATTACCCCATATATGGTTTCGAATGTGATAAATCCATTTATTACGCTTAGAGGTGTAGGAATGAAGGTCTTCTACCACTTTTTGAGCTATAAACACATCGCGCAAGGAATTTTTTTGCATCAAAAAGTGGCAAATTTTGACTGTGAAAAAAACACTGCTGTGGTAGTTTGATCTACAAATGCATTAAGTTTTCAGAAAGAGGAGTGATAGACCTTTTAGAGCATATATAAACACTTCTTGGTATTTTATTCTTTCATGTAGAAAATTAGTCTAAGAAAGTGTCAGTTTTGGACTATTTTCCTAAAAACAGCCAATAAACCCAAACAGAACATCATATTATAATAAGGAAGGAAAACAAGCTATTGCTTCACGTTAAGAATTCTTGCAACTTATTTTCATCAAACATAATCATTAGTGGAAAGTAGACCCATTGCCCTTTTTTAAATAATTAAAGAATCAAGATATGTCATTTATCTTTTCAAAGCTCAGTTGAATGCTCTTGACTTCTTCGGGATCCAAGTTATACTGCCCGCCATTTACAGCGCAACTGGGAATCTTAACTTTCAAGATGAACTTGCTATATGGCACGTAGGCTTTATCATCGGTGGATAAAGCGAAGTAAGAATCTCACCAAACACACTCTGTATAAAGTCAGCTCTGTGTAATGAATCTTTGAGAAACTTCATAATCAATGAGACGAACAGTTTTCTGACACCTTTACCCACTGGAGATTTATCCTTAGTTTCAGTTTACAAAAGATGTTGAAAGGAGATACAGCAAATGAATAGATTTTACTAACGAAAAGAAACAGAATTTTGTTTTGAGAAGATAAATGAAATGCACTACCCTCACATAAGTATTTCACCGCTATATCCAAAATGGCGGCAAAATTTCATCATATTTTGATTAGGCCAAAATATAAATTGCCACAGTTGGTTTCATGCAGAATTTTCAGTGGCAATTTCGTCGGGAAAATGTGAAGATGTTTGCTGACACCAGATTTTTCGACAATAAACTAAAAAAAACGAACAGTATATTTCCTAGATATCTCAAAGTGCATAATACCAAAAACCAGAAAATTGCGCTTTGAGCAACGAGTAGCAGTTAGATATTTGAGAGAAAGTGGATTATCTTATCGTGAAATAGGAAAACCAGTGTGCTGTAATCTTCCACAGCCGTAAAGATTTACAAAAAAATTGTTTTTACTGGGTCAGTTGCAAACAAGGAAAGAACAGGGTGTTTAAACAAATTTAGCAAAAGGAAACAGAATGATTTGTAGAACTTCTAGGGGATTGAGGTTTTCAAGTTTGAAAACTGTTGTGTCCGACATGCGAATATTCCATATTTATCAAAATGCCACTGCATCAATAGTAAGAAGAATTCTACATAAATACAAGCTTTATAGCTTTCAAAGGAAAAGAAAACCGTATGTTTCCGTAAAAAATCAAGCGTACCATCGTCAGCGGGCGAAGGCTCTAAGTGAATGGCCAGCTGAGTACTGGAATGATGTAATGTTTTCTGATGAATGTCGCTTAGATTAAAAACGATTCCAGAATGTTTAGAGTTTGGCGGATGCCAGCGGAAGCCAGCAAATCCGAGCTTTTCCAGCCAAAGTTCAGAAATCTATCATGTGCTGGGGGGCGTATTGGGCCTAATGGTATTGGAAAGCTGGTGGTTTGTACACAGAAAATGAATGCCACAAAATATGTTTCTCTGCTGCAAGAAAATCTACCTCAAGCAAAGCATTTTTGCCATCTATGGTGTTGAAAATAGACCTTTCATCTTCCAACAAGACAATGCATCCCCACACCGAGCTAAAATCACCAAAAGTTACTTGGATCATGAGGGGATAAATATCCCCCGTGGCCACCATAACGTCCCAATCTGAAAATTATCGAAAATGTTTGGCAGTTCATGAAAAACAAACTAAATTGTGACCAAAGAGGTCCTCCAAGAACAAAAGATGAATTAATAGAGCGAATTCAGGAAGTGTGGCAACGAATTCCTGTTATGTACCTGAAGAAACTGTACGAATCCATACCAAGAAGACTTGCAGCAGTACAAAACATGCGTGGCTATTCAACAAAATATTATGAACACCACTACTAAAAGCCATTTGTTATCAATTAGTTTATAGTTTTTAACTTTCGAAATACTTTGCATTAGTTTGTTCTAGTTTTCTTGTTAGCCCGTTGATGATAAGCGATACTCTGATGGCTAGCTCCTGACGCCATTTTAGGTAAGGCGGTGAAATACGTATGTGAGGAAAGTATACTTTGATCCTTTAGTTATCTATAAAGCAGCAATGGATCTACTGTTCATTAATGATTATGCTGGATGAAAATAAGTTGCAAGAATTCTTAACGTGAAGCAATAGCTTGTTTTCCTTCCTTATTATAATATGATGTTCTGTTTGGGTTTATTGGCTGTTTTTAGGAAAATAGTCCAAAACTGACACTTTCTTAGACTAATTTTCTACATGAAAGAATAAAATACCAAGAAGTGTTTATATATGCTCTAAAAGGTCTATCACTCCTCTTTCTGAAAACTTAATGCATTTGTAGATCAAACTACCACAGCAGTGTTTTTTTCACAGTCAAAATTTGCCATTTTTTGATGCAAAAAAATTCCTTGCGCGATGTGTTTATAGCTCAAAAAGTGGTAGAAGACCTTCATTCCTACACCTCTAAGCGTAATAAATGGATTTATCACATTCGAAACCATATATGGGGTAATTTTCAGAATGATAGGAGCACAAAAGCTCCTGAAATATCACTTTTTGCTTTCAGGGTGAGGTCAGATTTCGGATGTGTCACAAACAAAACTTTATGGACAGTGACTTCTTTTAAACTCTGATTAACTAAGGTTCCGGAACTCCAATTTAGCTAAAACTTTCCAGTTATTCTCAGATAGTGTGTATCTTTACATGGGCAAAAAATGATAAAATTCTGAGATGGGTGGTTTAGATTTGGGTTTTTTCTGGATGATTTGGTATGGAATGTCCCATATATATATATATATATATATATATATATATATATATATATATATATATATATATATATATATATATATATATATATATATATATATATATATATATATATATATATATATATATAAATATATATATATATATATATATATATATATTTATATATATATTTATATATATATATATATTTATATATATATATATATTATATATATATATATATATATATATATATATATATATATATATATATATATATATATATATATATATATATCTATCTACGTCTACAGTATGTATTTAAATTCAGTAAATGTATCAGTCAGACACTTGAACATACTTATAGTTCACCTCTATACACTCATAATTTTTTTGATTCACTCGACAGTTATAGTCACCCTATCCATTAATGTATCTTAGGAAATATTTAACTATCGCAATACTTCCATGTTATTTTGCATGTTTGCTCAGTCTAACCCACATTTTCAATTATTATATATCTAATGAATTGCTTAATGATTCTTAATTATATTGTTAATTGTGCAGACTGTCTCATCACGATTTACTTATCTATTCACTTTCTATTGTGGTATCTAATATTTTGATCCAGTCTCCTTATTTGCCTTGCTTTTGCCCCATATGACCAATGTGGCATAGAGTCCCATTATTTGTGTACTCGTCTTTGCTAGGCGTGTGTGTCCAAAATAGAATCTCGCAAATTCATCCCACTGATGTACCAACTGGCTGCCAGACTAGGCGCCGGTCAGTCGAAAGAAAATAAGCTCTTTCATGATACTCTAGAGGAGGTGAGTCTTTTGCTTCATGAAAGACCACTTTGACATCTTTAAGGCCCATTTTGAAGCTATTTTTGTTGACACTATAATTTCATATGATATTCGAAAGGCTACTAAATAGTCAAAAGATGATGAACGGAGTAATTTGTATTGAAATATTTCATACTGATATTCATGTTTTTTTAATAAGAAGCAAACTTCTACTTTCAGCTAGAGTGCTCCTTAATATTTTATTTTGGCAAATATTTTGGCAAATGTAGCCTTAGATGTTTCTTAAAATTCATGAAATGTCCAATAGCAGCAACAGCCTACTTAAGGCAACTGTAAGGCGAGAAATAGAATGTTCAGGTTCTGTGTAACACGTATGTATTTAGTTTCGAAATTGGTTTTTTGAACACACTTGAGAGACCAGTGCTGTTTGCATATTGTGTCCAGTTTAATAAAAAGTTTCCTTTCAAACACAGTTTTTCAAGTTAACTTTTGAAGCTCAGCCTGCCTGTGTTTCTTAAATGTATCTCTATTTTTGCCTGATTTGAGTCTCATGTTTCTTATATACTTGTTTCTTATAAAAAACTTGTATACTTATATTGAATTCTGTGTCTCTACACAGATCTTTGGCAGTTTACTACCTTCTTTACCCAATTTTGTTGTTTTACCTTGATGTTATTTCGTTGCTTTGTGCGATATTTTTTATACTGCTAGTTACACTCAGGTACATGTTTTTTGTTTCTTTAACAAATTAGTTTCTTTAATTCTTTTGTCCTTAGCAGATTTATAATTATTTTCCCGTATAATCATAAATATTCCTCAAAATAAAGCAAGCATAAATTTATAGTGTTTTGTTCATTCAGTTCCTGTGGTTTTGTAGTGATGAATTTTCAATTGCAGTTGATCGAAAAAACGGCCAAAGAGCATCCGTTTCATGTCACAGTCATTATTATGGCTTTGTGTAATGTAGAAAATGAAACATCCGAAGCTCAACATAGTACAGCAGCACCGAGAAGAAGTAGGCTGAGTAAAAAGAATACAAATACAATAGAAAGCGGCACAGAAAGAGTATGTGTTAATACTTTCCATCAACTAGAAATGCTTTACGCTTGAACATCATAACCCTCTTAGATATAAGGTAAAGGATGATGTATTTTCAATCATTTTTGCGTATCGCTCACAAATGGTTATACTAAAGTGCATGAAGAAGACCACGCCTGCTTAGCCACCCTTCCCCATGATATGAATGAGGCCGATTTCTTCTTAAATTTTAAGACTGATTTAAAACAGATCAGTATATCATGTGACTGTGCAGTATATTTCGAGTTTTCCCAGGATTAGGTCTGCTTTAGTGATTTGTCAACAACTAATGTTGTAATTGTGTCCGTTATCTTTGTTCATTATCTATTATCGTTTATTACCAATTATTGCTTTTTATCCATTGCTATGCATCTTTACGCACTGTTTTTTCTTATTGCCAGAGCCGGATTCAGTCAGCTAAAAGTATTTTGATGAAACTTAAGCAAGCAAATCCAGCGCTAATAGAATCCATGGAAATGGTTATGGGAGCTTATATTGAACTGGCATACTACGATATTCAACACCTAAAGAAAAAAACTGGTGGGTTTGTTTGTATAGTATATAATGTGCTGTATGTACTATATCTGCTACTTCTGTTCACTATTTTGCTGTTGATTTGTTCTGTTTTCATAAAATGTGTCACAAAATGTGATATTACATTTGCTACGTACTCTTGAGTACCGAATAAACGGGGGGATGGGAACAATTGGAGGTTTGGAAAATGTTCTGAAAAATAATAATTGGAGGGTTGGGACCAATGGGGAGGCTGGAAAGTATAACATGTGGATATTGCGAAGAGCAACTTAGCAAGACTGACTAACCATATATTGTCAATAAAAAGAAAGGTAAAGGAAATTATGGTTATAATGTAAGCAATTATTACATAAATTATGGTTATAATGTAAGTAATTATTACATAAATTATGGTTATAATGTAAGCAATTATTACATAAATTTCTGGTTAGTCTCGTAGTAAATGAAAATACTCCCTTCGAAAAAAAACAACTTCATTGAAAAAATCTTCGACAAATTAATAAATAGGGGGTTAGAATAAGTGGGGGGTTGGAAAAATTTTCAAAATTACCACGGGGGGACGATTATTCAATACTCAAGAGTATATGGACAGGAGTATCCATAACAAAAATGATATATTAGCAATGAACATTAAAATGATGATTTTGACAGAAGTTATGACTGCCTTATTTTGTCCAGGCCTGCAAACTTAAGAGGATGATATTTTAGGTCGTAGGATTATGTATTTGAATCACTAAAGATACAGTTATGGAGGAAAGATATTATTCTACTTGGAAATCTATACATGGTTCGTTGAAGGGCGTTTTGCCTTCGAGCACATATTGATTGTGAAATGTGCCTGCAAGCTAGAACAGGATCTGGCGTATGGTCAGATGTAGATAACTTGCAGACCAGCTCTTCTAATTTCTATTACACTAATATATTTATAAGTAGTAACAACCAGATAGGTATATTTGCATCAATGGTGACTGCCGAAATGATGCCTGCTTGCTCACTGACGCACACCAATAAGCCCTACATTTACATATATCAGAATTAGTTTATCTTTTTAATTTATTGCTATTGTCTATTGGTTTGAAGAGTTTAAATTATCATAGTTTATTTTTTGTTTTATTATTTTCTACATAGGTCCATTTGATCTTCCAAGTAAGCTCTTGCTCCGTCGACTGAAAGATATAAAAAAATTTCCTGTCCCAACTATGGATATTCCTGTAAGTATTTGAAGAAACATTATTGGTCTCCCTCGCAGCTTTACAATAATAAATATTGCAATAGGAAAAGCTTGATTGGGTTGAAATGCTTAAGATTATATAACATAGGCTGCTTGTGAGATGGCATGACTGAGATACAAAATTTCCTTTTATTTTGCTGATATAACTTTGAATGGATCGTAATTATTTGTTTACCTCAGGCTTATTCCTTAAGATGATATAGCATTAGTTGCTTTTGAGATGCCATGCCTGCGATGATATTTTTTGGGTTTTTCTTCTCAATGTGATCATATTGAATGAAGAAGGCTTTGTATGAAGAATTGGCATCCAGAGGAAAGCTGGACATTTTTCTGGACTCTGTTTATCATTACCTGTAATAATTTGTAATGCAGGTTGACCCTTCTTGTCAATACAAACATATAACATACATTGCAAGTTTCGATCATACATTTACTCATTGTGGTGGAATTAACCTACCTAAAGTTATTACTTGTATCGGCTCGGATGGTAAACGAAGGCGACAGCTAGTTAAGGTACTCATCTTATTTATTTCCTAATAATCTTGTATCAAGCATACTTCTGTACGTCTTCTTGTATGTATACCTCTTTGCTTACTTGTTTGCTCGTTTGTAGCTTGACCCACACAACTTTGCCGCATATTCATTCATATATCTCTCTTTTGATAGTTGTCTTTAGTTTAAAATAATTCGCAACTACTCATTGTATGACTTTTCAAAATCCTAAAACTATTTCTTTTTTTATTTGTAGTTCATACATGCCATTGAATTTCTTTATGCATAGTGTTTGGAGTTGCATGGTTCCTTTTTATGTGAAATTTCTTTTCAATGTAAAGTTTTGATGTCCGTAAAATCTCTCTTTCTATCAGGGAAAAGATGACTTGCGGCAAGATGCTGTAATGCAGCAAGTTTTTGGTATGGTCAACCAGCTTTTGAAGGAGAATTCAGAGACAAAGAGGAGAGATTTGCGTATCAAGACATACAAGGTACTTTTTCAAAAGAAATTATCTCATGTTCATGGTAGCATATGGCTCAGTTTCTTTAAAGGAGAACTGCAAAGCCAAAACTGTTTTTTTACAGATGAAAGAGTTTGTCTTGAAATGAAGATAACAATTAAAATTTTTGAGAAATTCTGTCTGGTTATGGAATTATTGGTGTTTTAAAAGCAAAAACGAGAATTTCCCCGATTATTTGCGAGCACTTCCGAGAAGGCCGAGAGCGGCGTGACATCAAAGATACCATGTTATTTGTTCACGTTAGTGAACTGACTAAGCCGTGATACATTTTTGGAAAAGTATCTGTTTGGATTCTGAATCTTTAAGCAATTATTCGACAAGTGTCACCCTCTCAAGTAGAATGTGCAATAATATTTGTGCAATAATATTTGTGGAATAATGCAGCACTTATACGTTATGGACTTTTTCATAGTTGGGCCTAGCACACCTTGCCGGGAATGTTAAGAACACTGGAAGTGAAATTCCTACGTAATTTATATACAATGTGAAAGCACTCATCATTTATATCAAAATATTCAATAGAATCTTCCGCTTTTCGCGTGGTGCTGGGGAATTACAGAAACATCCAGATAGCTGCCTCCGCCATGTCACTAGAGTCATGTTTACGCTATCTTGTACACAAAACATAAAGGGGTAAAGTAGCTGTCGTCCTCCTTATTGCTAACTGTACAAAGCAACAAACGATTTGATAGTAATTTGTAAGCATCAGCTCTATCTGAGTGGTGGAATATGTCCCTTCTCCACAGACATGATTTCTTTCCATACCGTACAGATGTTTACCAACGCTTCGAATAATCACTGCAGGCATTTCGGCACATGTGCCTACCCCCTTCATCTAGTGTTTAACTTAACACTTACACCTTAGCAAAAGCGTTAAGTGATACAGTTAGATTTAGGGGGTAAACACATTAGATTTAGGGGGTACCGAAAGATGCCTGCAGTGATATCGAAAGAGGTCATGTCTGTGGAGAAGGGACATATTTTACCACTCAGATAGAGCTGATGCTTACAAATTGCTAACAAATGGTTCGTTGCTTTGTACAGTTAGCAATAAGGAGGACGACTGCTACTTTACCCCTTTATGGTTTCTGTACAAGATACCGTAAACATGACTCTAGTGACATGGCGGAGGCAGTTATCTGGGTGAGTGATTATTCTTCTGTAATTCCCCATCCCCACACTAAAAGCGGAAGATTTTATTTCATATTTTGATATAAGTGATGAGTGCTTTCACATCGTATATAAATCACGTAGGAATTTCACTTCCAATGTTTCAAATATTCGCGGAAAGGTGTGCTAGGCCCTACTTTGAAAAAGGTCATAACTTCTAAACGCTGAAGTATTCCGCAAATATTATTGTAGATTCTTACTTGGGAGGGTAAAAATTATCGATTGATATACTATAATTCATGACCATTTGGTGGGGTCTGTTCTTTCAAGGTCCTCCCCATCCCCACAGGCGGTTTCCTAGCTTCACATCTCTGGGAAAGAAAAACAGGGACTTTCCTATTCCAGTGCAATCTTATACTGCACATCCAACTTTTCATCCAACTATATTGTTAAATATCAATAGCCTAGACACATAACATGACTAAAATGACTTTGATTCTTATCGGCATTCTCATCTAAATGATGATCTTGTGTACGTGAGTCTACGTTCGAGGAATCTAACATGGTATCTATGATGTCATGCCGAATAAGTGCCGACAATGGCCGAGAAGTTCGCAGGGGGCCACAGGTATTTTAAATCCGGAATTGTCTCAAAACGCGTTGTTTTTCTCAAAAACGAAGGTGATATTCGGAATCAGCATGTCTAATTCCACCATATATCAAAAAATAGTTTTGGCTTTGCAGTTCTCCTTTAAGACAGAGTAATGTAGATTAGTTTTACTGTTTTTGATAGAAACTTGAAAGTAGAATTTCTATGTTCAGTTTGGAATGTATTCCATATATTATCGTATCTTCATTGAAAATGTCAGTTGAGGATTAGCGGTGTGATGTTGGCACTGTGCAAAGTTTCTTTCTTGACAGCACACCAGAATCTTTCCACAGTTTGTTTAACTCGCATACCAAATGGTTTTTATTTAATTGGAGCCCAGGAGCCAATGCTCAGCCTTTTTGAAATTGGAGCTATGGAGCCAATCTGTGTCCAATACATTTTGCTGATTTTTGTAAGTTTTGGTAATCTTTTGCGAATATAATGAAATCAAATATGAATATCAATGTGCACGCTTTATTCTACTTTTTTGCATTATTAATATCTATCTAATAGACTAATTTCACGCTACGACATGTAAGAATAACACTAATTCATATTTTGCTGAATTGCAACACTCCTCTTGAAGTTCCATGATGACATCACCATACGTTCCATAGAATGCATTAATTGGTGACTTATTTTGGCATGTGAATTCATTAAAATATTTGTTGTTTCAGGTTGTTCCTTTGTCTCAAAGAAGCGGCATTGTCGAATGGTGTGAAAATACCGTTCCACTCGGTGAATACCTTATTGGTGTGCGTGGAATTGGCGGGGCACATTCTCGTTATCACCCCACTGACTGGACTGCAGCTGAGTGTAGAAAGAAGATTACCGTAAGCATTTCACCTATTTTCTGCTGACCATTGCTGCGCAGTTACCCAGTATGGATATTATGCTATTTGCGATAGTTGTTCTTTCCGTCGATGTGATAGGCCAGGTCCTTGTGAATCAATGTGAGAATCAACAGGCAGATTACTCAACGATACTAGTTTTGCGTTTCTAGTACTACCGAAATGACTACCTGTTGTTCTTGCCTAGCTGTGATGCGTCAATTCCTGAAGTCCAATGTACGTTAGAACAAAGGACGCAGTACTAGTTTTGTATTTCTAGTAGTGTCGAGTAGCACAACGCTCGTTTTCTACTTGAAGTGCACTACATTCTCCCTCTCTTCTATACACGAGGATGCTACTGTGAATAATAGTTAGTTTTCCGAGAAAGGTATTCCTAAAAGTTCCCAAGTATCTATGTCTTCCTGCTATCCTCATACACGATAGTAATAGCATAATAGTTGCACTGAGTGGCTATCACTCGGGTATAACTACCTAAACCCTTCTACCTTTTTCAACAAAACATGTGGCTAGTACATGAACAATATACTTTTAAAAACTGATTGTAGACCTTGTGCCACAATCAGTATGGGTATCAGAGTGATACTTATCATGTACCCTACTGCCACAGTGTTCACGGTACTATGAAGGCGATTCTAATACCGTTAATAATACATGTGACTGTAAGCACCGAGCACGAAGCCGTTTTTCATATATTGTCTAATAGTGTCAGCCGGTCGGGACTAGGAGACTCAACCGTCACATTTTTTGTCATACTTTTCATAGGAACTTAGGAAGTTTCCTTCTGTCTTTGGTTTTAGGACATTATACTTCCCTCATCAGGCACGACGCCACCAAATTTAAGAAGGGGGCTACAAGGTCAATAAAATTGATTGATAACGGCTAGCAAAATCGCTGAATGGTAAAAGGTGGGGAGGGGGCTGAAGTCCCCAACCCCCTTGCGGTGCCTTGTTTGCTCATCTAGGAAATAGAAGTAAATGGGTTGTGGTCACAGGCCCGTAACCAAGGGGGGCCTGGGGGGACAAGGTCCCCCCTGGACTTTTGAAATGTGACTCTTTGCCTCCCCTAAAAACATGAATTATATGGATATATGTATTATATATATTGGCTGTGCCCCCCTTGTGAATTCAAGCTGGCTACGGGCCTGTGTGGTCATATCCTCCACCTACTAGCACCAAATTGATTTCACTGCCAGTCCCCTTGATAGTAGTATGCAGTGGTGTGCAGTGGTATACAGTGGTATAAAGTGATATGTCATAAGATGTCATTTTAGATGTAATCGTAGAATGCAATGCGCTCATAGGTCTGATGACAGCATAGGGTTACAGTTTTGTCATTTTTTTTCGATTTTATAACTTTTGAAAAATTTTACCTTGTTTGTGAAGTGTGCAAACGAATCTGACATTTCACCTAACATTTAGTCTATCATTTGCGCCTCTGCAGGGGATCAGCAACATAAACAATGAATTTGGTTAGGAACAAAGATCCTAGTGCGCATGCACACACCTAGCAATGTTAGGCATGTTTTGATCAACAAATGGAGAACAATATAATGTTGAGCTGAATGTTTGATCTTGATCGAACATCGCATAGCATTGCAACAAACTATGTTAGGTTCCCCGACAAGGTGTGCAAACGATCTAACATTTTGCCTGATATATTGTTAGATCAAATGCTAGACCAAATATTAGATCGTTTGCACAGGGGTTTATTGCTCACATCCAAATAATGGTCTTTTTTACCAAGCTATTCTTTTGGAATTCGAGGCTACTTAATTTATCAAGGAGACTCTGGAGCCTTATTTTGATGTGAAAAAGCTCCACTAGAATTATAGAAGCAATTTACCATCAGTACTCAGATGAAAATTAATTGTGATAAATGTTTTTACATTATTGCACGCCTCTGCTGCTGTATACTGTTGGTAATGTATCTTATTACTTTTTTGAGTGCTATCCCTTCTATGTTCAAATCAACAGTGGAACTAAGACTCCGGATTTTCCTGATGGAAACCTTAATATCCATAACATTGTGCAAATCGCCTCATATTTCGACTAATTTACTTGACTAGATTTTCCTGCTTCACTAATTGACTTTCTTGTTTCCTTGATTACTTTCAATTTCATGCATTAAATTCACATTTTCTTTCCAGTTCTAATTTGCATTTCATTATTTTCAATATGTGGCTGACCACCTGGTCTGCATTTGAAGAGCTTTTCTAGGAAGCCAGATTAAACATATATCAAGGAATAATAAAGATTCAATTATTTTAAAGCAAATCTGAATGTTCTGATCTAATGTAATTAGTGATATCTAGTGTTTCCGGTTTTTGAGAGATTCCGGTTTTAGCTTATTACTCATTATGATATAAGCATCATTAGCCATAAAGCATTGCGAAAATTTTCTGATGGATTGAAGGAGTCGAATAGTGAAAGTCTTTTAGCAAAATATAAAACATATAAAATTTTGATTGCATATCTAAATTATGTCAAAGATATATATTTTTAATTTAGGACCTCTGTAAACACGTTTTTACTGCATTTAACTTCTTACTTTGTTTCATTTTTGAGTTGGCTTTTGCTAGCCATATGAATAAGTAATTTATTGCTGTTATTATTATAATTAGTAGAGTTTGTCGTTATAGTTATAATTTTGTACTATTTTATTTTTATCGTTATTTTTATTAAATAGCTTAGATATTATATGTGGTGATATCGTTGTTGCCTGATATTATTAGTATAAATTTCGAAAAACATTGCCAGGATGGTTGTTGGAATTTTTATTATATCGACAAAGTCATTTTGATTTAAACAGACTAGAATTAGGACATAACCGTATGTAGACAAACCAGAATTAAGCCATTATTTAGACATAACCGTGATTATTACGCACTTAGGAGAAAGTTTCGAGAGGACCTCGTCCCACCTTCAGCTAGCGAATCAGAAATAGTGGAGTTATAATAACCAAAAGTGGAAAAAACATGTGGGCAAAGCTCGAAACGTTCTCTTAATAATGTTTTAATCACAGTTATGCCTTAGTTCTGGTTTAATTCTAGTATGTAGACACTAGTAAACTGCATTATATTTACGAGGTTTTACTGTGACTTTTTTATCTTGCAAATGACTTGAGGCTTTGTTACCATTATTATAACTAGTAAAATAACTTTTGTTTACACTAGCGAGCCACTCATAAACTACTTAATTGTCGGGAGATTCACGTTTATATTTTTATGCTTTCATCAAAAAAGTTAAAAAATAGAAAGACAAAATTACGTTACAGTGCAACCTCGATAAACCTGATACCATTGAGACCTGCAAAATGTGTCCATTATATCGAAGTGACCACTTTGAGCAGGTTTGGGATTTTTATAGTTATTGTCCAGTCTAGACTCTACTCTGATCAAATGTGAGCTTCTTTGTTATTGTATGGGAAAGGAAGCGGGACACAACTTCAGAATTCCTTATGGTAGAAAATCAAGCAGATGCATGACCAATGTTATAAAGATGAAATTAATAATGGATGCATGAATAGCTTTCAAAGTCTCAACTTTAGTGATTATCTCCTTTTCGATTTTCTTGACTTCTCGTCGTTTCTTTAAACGGAGAATTGAAGGGATCGATCTAGGCTCTAAAATTAGAGATCGCCTCATCTCATCTTTCTGCTTGTCGTTGCTAGGGTAAAGCTTGAACAGCTAGGGTAAAGCTTGAACAGCTAGGGTAAAGCTTGAACAGCTAGGGTAAAGCTTGAACAGCTAGGGTAAGCAACAGAAAGAGCGAAAAAGTAGATTCAGAAATTAGATAGGGAATGAAGATAGCAAGAGAATAGAAATATGGACATTTGATACTAGATACTGTATTCCTTCGATTATTACCCTCCCTTTAATGTAAGACTGTTGACCCTGCGCTTATATGTATTGGAACAATTTAGATAAAATCTGTTTACATGATCAGGCTAGGCAGGGTAAGGTATCGTGAAGGACTCAGTTAAGCCATGAGCTAAAAACTGCTTCTTTGCTGGTTACTTTCAAAACGAAATTGAACCCGTTTTTGAAAGATCAAAGAGGCCGAAAATCTGCATCAATATTCAGCACAAAAGTTTAACTTACGAATCCCTTTCTTTATACATCTTTTTACATATTTTTAATTTTCTTTTCTTGCTTTTCTAGTATATTGGTATTTTAAGTAACCTTTAAATGTAAGTTGGGTTGGTTATAATTTCGTTTTTGCAGGGCACAGTGTAAATCAGTTTATTACTGAATGCATCGTTTTACCCTGTTGAAATAAATAAAAATGAAATGAAAATGAAATGAAATGAATGAAGCATGCAAACACATGGCTTCAACTCATCTGACTTCTCTTAGACATAGAAAATGGTGTGCTCGAGTTTGTGGATAGCATTGAAGTTTTATGATGGCTGGACGGCTTAGATACAAAAATGTAGGAAGCTTTTGTTTATAGGCCACCTTTGACTATAAGCTGCAACACAACGCGACAAGGTAAAAGTTAGGCCGCGGCTTATAATCAAAGAAATGTATTTGTAGTGTGGATTGGAAAAGGTGAGATACCGTATTTGTAGTGTGGATTGGAAAAGGTGAGATACCGTATTTGTAGTGTGGATTGGAAAAGGTGAGATACCGTATTTGTAGTGTGGATTGGAAAAGGTGAGATACCGTATTTGTAGTGTGTATTGGAAAAGGTGAGATACCGTATTTGTTTGATTATAAGCCCAGCTTCGCATATTCATGCTGCATGTAACTGAGGACATCTCGTAATCGAGAACAGCTTGCAAAACATGGCGACTTACGATATGTGAATCTGTAAACAAGACATCTTTTTAAATTCCTTTCAGGATGCTGCTAATTCCAACGGAAAAACTTCTAGATTCACTGTATTTCAGGTTTGGATACTCTTTTGTAGTTTCGGAAAATGTTTTGTTTTAATTTTTATGGAATATATATAATTGCTACCAAGCTATAGCGCCTGGTGCCACTACTTTCGTTTAATATATCATTCAGTGAAATCAACTATTCACAATCTAGTTTTGGTATGTACCGTTTAACTTCCACGCAAATGAAGTAGGAATCTGGCGCTGTTTTTGTTAACTATATGTAGATTTTCTTCCATTCAGCAAAGAAGAGCTTTGCCTTTTTACTCCTGGCTTCATTCCATTCATTTTAGTTTCTATGAATATGTTAGTCGTGGAGTCTCAAATTCAGTGATGGAAACCGGGTTTTAGTTTGTAGAGAGGAAAGTGCAGCGGGCAGTGAATGGAAACTGTGGAGATAACTGTGCATTAGGGAGAAATGTGTTTTGTAATCTTGATGAGTTACATCATAGCCAAGATAATAAATGCATGAATTTGATAGATTAATCATGTTGTTGACTCTTGGATGGACTGATAATGCTATATAATGAGACAGTTCTTATTGCCGTTTTGATCCTTTTGGTGCTGGACGTTTTGTGCATACACATGGATTATCGCAAACCACAGATATTTTGTCTACGAGCCTTGTGTCTGATACCCTTGGACTAGTCGGTGTCTTTTAAGGCAATTGGATTGAATACAAAGCAGAAATTTCCTTCTTTGACATAAATATGTTTATAAACATTTCCTTTACCCTTGATATCACAACAACGTATTTTCCCGTCTCAATTCTAAAGAATTCAATATATTTTTTCCAGGAAATTGTCAAGAACTTCAGACCTGTGTTTCGTCATTTCTTTTATGAGAAATTTACAGACCCTGTTGAGTGGTTTACAAAGCGTCTGGCCTATACAAGAAGTTTAGCTTCCTCATCTATTGGTATAGTACTCTTTATGCGTCTATTTACTTTACCGACAAATTTGGAAAACCTACCAAGAAGTTTGATGTCTTATAGTGCAGTGCCTGTACTGTTTTTCTGCCAATCAGACTTTTATAAATATTTCCTCCATCTTATGCATTTGGATTTGATAACGTGACAGAGTCATTCAGGCGCTACACTGACAGATTTACCTACCTGCAGGCCAGTAAACTAGTCTTGCGATAGAATCTGACGGCACAAGCCATAGGCTGCAGATTGACATCAGCTTACTAGCTGTCACCATTCCTAGCTTGTGTAGAAGACTATTGAAAAACCAAAAATAAGATAATAAGTCATTCACCTTCCTTACACCTCTACAGACTCTCTGAAGATGACTGTTCGTACAATCCAATACAGCTTTTTTTAGGATAGTGGTATCATGTTTGCTTTTTTACCGTCGACAGCGAAGCTTCCATTAAATTTGTTCATAACCTCTACATTTGCTATGTACCCTAATCTCTAGCTTAATGGTGATAAAAATGGGTGTTTATACACGTACGGTTAAGGACTTTAGTCAACTTCACTCTTCCACAATAATTTTCTGTTCTCCCTATTTCAGTTGGCTATGTTGTTGGTCTTGGAGATCGTCACGTTCAAAATATACTCATTGACGTCATCACTGCAGAACTGGTACACATCGATCTGGGTTTGTACTCCTCATCTTTGTAAAATACCTCATCAGGGAGTGGTCATAAAGTATCTGCTATAGGGGGGTGGACGATATTTGGGTGGGCCATGAAAAATTTTACCATTCCATTTTGGGGCTACAATGGTAGTCAGGCCTATTCTATTGGGCCTTGGATAATTTAAGAAAGAATGTCATTTTCTGAATCAAATACATGAATGGATAATTTGCACTTCGTACTAACAATTGGCACTCCAGCAGATGTGGACAGGCTACAGTACCACTGCCCAGTATTGTAATCCTTTCACACCCCAGCTCAATACCTGCCACTACAACTGATTTCATGGCAATACTGAGAGCTCTACGGTTTTATGCAACCTTTTTTATACAAGAACAATCTTATACGAACACGAGCCTCAGAACTGGTGGGAAATTAAGAACAAATAAAGAACAAGCTGGGACTGAATCACTGCCATAAAATGTATTGTAGACATTGTTTGAAGGGGGAGCGGGGGGAGTTTTGGCAAGAATTTTGGCAAGGATTATGCATCTATAAGAATGCATATCTTTCATCTTCTGCTATTGTTATTAAAAGCAATACCTGTTTCATATATATCCAAAGTTGTCTTGTGTATTGTCAAATGTCTAGCTTCAACATTTTGGACAAAGACAGCCAACCTGAACCTCAATTTTATTGGTTCTTATAGAAAGAGAGTATAGATAAATTACTGTACGGACCAAATTTGCCTGTGTCCCAATTGTGAATAGTAAATACGTGTGTCAATTATTTGGGGAATAAGAGTTACTGTGACAATATTATCGTCATTCAGTGTCTGAATTGAATTTGAGGATGATTTATTCTCTGAAGATAATGTACAGCGAGAACTCGCAAATGCAGCAACAATTGCTTTCTGTGCTTTATTCTTATTTCTTGTCTATTCTATTTCTTATTTCTTGTCTAATATATATCTTATTTCTTATTTATTGTTATTTTATACTTTTTGACTTCTCTTGATCTTCTGCGTAGTATTCCTTTCTTCATTCATTCTCTTGAAAATCTTTTTGACTTCTTCCTTTCGAGAACTGTCAAAAAATCCTTTTTCCATCATAGAAACAAGAGCACTATAATGTGACCTTATTTTCAAATTTCCTACATCTACAATCGACCTGTCTTGAGCAGTGATCTTTTTGTACCTATTCTTTATTTCATAGAAACTTTCTATGGGACAAAGAACTTTGCAAATTCTTACATATCTCATGTTCAGCAGTTTATGATGATAATGCATTCTGTAAACAATGTTTTGTGGAGTCATTAAAATATCCTGATTTTGCTGTTGGGCCTCACAAAATTAAATAGAAATCTAGGATGGGCCATAAACTTGTTTGCTAAATCTTTGAAAGATCATCCACCATCATCTAGCAGATACTTTATGACCGCGCCCTTAGTTGTTTCAAATTTAGTCATAGTCAGGGTCTTTTTAATACTATTTGCTTTAGATATTTTTGTCATTTTGAGGATTTCAGAGATAGCAAATTCAATAGATCGTGAGTCACTGGATAGATCAACTTCTTGATGCATACAGTTGATGTCTCATATATTTATCATTTCCAATAGTGCTTGGTTGCAGATCATATTGGGCTCAGAGCCTTATTGACTTGACTGACTTGACTTGAATACTTGGATAACCCCAAGATATGTCATATAAATTCAACATAAAATTCAATTCTCAAATATCTCTACTTCAATTATTAATTTCAGTGTATTTAGGTATGATCTCTGATTTTTAAGCAAAAGTCAACTTCAATGACGCCATTAGGTTTATTTTAAACATTTTAGGTTGACATTTTGGACAACTCAGTTTGGAGGAGATATTGTACTTGCTTCATGGAGGTTTCCCAAACGCTTTATCTGTCATAAATGGCCCTTTGCATGCAACCGTCGCGTTTTATCACAGAAAGCGTGTTATTGGTTTGAATTTTTATTACTGTTTCTTTGCCTTTTTCCAGGTATTGCATTTGAGCAGGGAAAACAGCTACCAACCCCGGAAACTATTCCATTCCGATTAACACGTGATCTGGTTGACGGAATGGGTGTGGCAGGAGTAGAGGGCGTCTTTAGAAGATGTTGTGAAAAAGTAATGGAGCTGATGCGTAACTCACAAGAAGCGATCTTGACCATCGTTGAAGTGAGTAGAAATTTTAATTCCTAATACTAATACTGAAGTTATTGAAAACAAACTGTGAGTTTCATAGACAATGAAATTTCACTGTTGGTTGGAACTCAAGAGTGAAATGGTTGGTCGTTGAGTATCCCAATCCGAAGTGATTCAACTGGTTTCGTTTACGTAGCACATCTTTGCATTCTGATAGTATCCGTTTGCTATTAGTAAACATTGGAGTTTGAATATTGAGAAAGGAGGTTGATTATGAACTAGGACAAACTGTGAATGACTGAATGCTGTTACTCGTCATTCTCTTTTGGCTGAAATTTTTGGCAGAAAGTTGTGAAAAGTAAGCTGCAATTTTCCAGTTGTTTTCTTTCTCTACTGCATGTTTTACACTTAGAGCCCGTGAGGTTTTGTAGGTTGTTTGGTGGATGTTGTACATTCCTGCATTAGTCCACTAAAATAGATGTAATCGCATGTTTAGTATAAATTAGTCAATTTGTGTCTCATTTCATGTCAAACCTAAGAGCATTGTCGATGCTTAAAAATAATCATATGGCTTTCATTCAGTTTATTAATGATCCAAAACCATAATTCAGTGTTCGAGTATTAAATGCATCCTGTTCGTTGATAAGGTTTATTATCAGTGACAGTGGTTTGAGGGTTTTTGCGCTTTTGATGCTATCATAGATGCAAATTATACTCTCCTCCCTTTCTTTCTTATTCATTAGTATCATTGTTACCAGATTCGGTAAGCAATATTTGAATCCTTGTTAAATATTGTTCGCGGAAGAAAGCATGCACGAATTCCAATGGAAATAGTTCATCTGTCTGTGTGTTCGTTAGTGATATCGTTGTTCCAACTGTCTGCAATGCCTTTTACATTCAGAACAAACCTTCTGTAAATCAACTGAATGTCTTTGAATTGATTCGTCTCTTTCCTGCAGACTCCTTTGCTTAAGTGTAGCTTGTTGCTGTTAACTTCAGTTACTATACAGCAAAGTTATCATAACGTTAACATGCAATTTATCCGGTAATCGAATTTTCCAATGATTCTCCTCGTATTTTTGTGCTCCTAGGTGCTATTGTATGATCCGTTATACGTTTGGACACTGAGCCCATTGAAAGCCGTTCAAGTCCAGGAAAAGAATACTGACTACGCGAGTGACACTCTTCATAATCTGTCGACAAATGCCGATGGCAATCTTGATACGCTTCTGGAGGAACTGCAATCCTTTCAGCCGCAACCGGATCACTCAAAGAATAAAATGGCCCAAAGAGTCCTTATCAGACTGAAGCAGAAATTAGATGGAAATGAGGCTGGAACCTTCCTTAGTACTGAAGGACAAGTGAATTTCCTTATCCAAGCTGCCAGAGACCCCAAGAATCTGTGCCGCGTATTCCCTGGTTGGCAGCCTTGGATATAAACTGTTAGTACCGGACGGCGAATAAGCTGCCTTGGTGAAGAATGAGATTCTATCTCTTTTCAACACCTTAGGGTAAGGCAAGGTCAGTTGCGAGTCACAATGAGTTAGATGAGCACTCTCCTCTGATGCATCATGGTATATGTGAATTCACTCAGGTGACCTCGGACAATAATAGCTATTGGCTGACTGTACTCGGAAGAACAATAAGATTTTTCATACATGCTTTTATGGTTCTCAACTTGTCTTGTTGTGACTTTTGACCCTTTGTTGCGAATCGAATGGTAATTCCTAAAGGTATTTTGGAATGTGTTCTTATCTCAGCTCCTATAAAATGTATTGAAATTTGCATTTAGCCATCGTAAAGTGATTTAGCTTTGGCTTAAGTTGCATAATATTTCTAGGGCCTGGTCGGTATTTTTCGCTCAGGTGAGATGACTCATCAAGGAGAGAATGTTCGATTTTCCAGCACTTTCTCCTTTTAAATTCACTACACTCGCTACGGAGTGAAAGTGAGAATACGTTTACAAGATACCCGAGTCAACAGAATGCGCTATGTTTTCATACGGTATTGTGAATACCGTCTGATTTGAATATGAATCCTTTACGAAATTAATATGATAATATGCAAACACCTTAAGCTGATATGATTTCATCATGGATCGACAACGAGGCTCTCCTCTTACTACCATTACTGTTGGCCCACTGATCAGTGTGTTGGCCTCATAATCGACAGCGAGGCTCTCCTCTTACTGCCATTGCTGTTGGCCTCATAATCCACTCGTTATTGTTTCTTATAGGATTCAGATCTTTTCACGATACCATATTCAAATCTTACCGTATTGGCCATCTCCATCGTATAAACCGAAGATCATTACGGCCTGAAAACGTACTGGATTCATATATATTTGATATCTTGTAAATGGAGTCTCAGTTTTGCCTAATGAACGACATTGCACCTGCACAATTTAGAGGATATCATCTTTGTATTAAAATGATGCCCTTGCTTTTATGAAGAAACGTTTCCCTTCAGCTTAAAAGAGATACTACCTCCTGGCAGTCAGATTTCGCGTGTGGCGGCTGGTTCAACTCTCTTGTTAATACAGCAGTGTTCCTTCAGATTTCTATCAGTTTTTTTGAGATCGTATCCTAGCAAGTAACTTTCTATTTAGGACAAGACGAAGGAGCAAGGCTACTGCCTACTAATAGTTGTCTTGAAATTTCAGATAGGGAACTTGATAATTAAGTGATAATTGATAATTTAGGGCTAGAGTTGTAAGTGGATTTAGGAATTTCTATTAATAGCAATTGTGGGTTCTGCACATATATGGGAACTGAATTGTCCTTATGCAGTGAGGCATCAGGATTTGAAGCTGGGTCTTAATATATGATTGTTTCGAGCCTTTTCTTGTATGTGATTAGTCTTTTTATTTATATATCTATCATGATGATGATGATGATGGAGATGAAGATCACGATGATGATGATGATGATGATGATGAGGATGATGAGGATGATGATGATGATGATGATGATGATGATGATGATGATGATGATGATGATGATGATGATGATGATGATGATGATGATGATGATGATGATGATGATGAAGGCTAGCCCATGGTTGGAGACCTCCTCGTGGTGGCAAGCGGGCACAGAGAGACTCTGCCCTTAAGTTGATAGTGATTCATTTCGCGAAGATTCAGAATTGGGGCAGATGTTGACGACCTGTGGCAAACTCTCCAACCAGGCCCCTTCAGTCAAAGTCAGGCATAGTAGCTTCAGACTGCAGTTCTGATAAGTAGCTGTTGGGGTAACAGAGTGGATTGAGTGTAGCCTGCTCAATCACCTCTTCTAAACAATTTGAAGGCGACACTGACCTCAGGGTCAGCCTAGGCCCCGTAAGGAGCGTACAGGAAAAGACAGACAGACAGACAGAGGAATTTGGTGATAATGAGTTTGATAATGATATTATTTGTATTGACTAGATCGCAAGGAAACACAATGTTGATTTCTGATTTCATATATTTAGTTTCTTTATTCTCAAAATGCTTCGAAGCAAAAAATTTCATCTTGAGAATTTTTCGGCTTAGTCGAAATTTAGTGGAAGGAACATTTAACAAAATGATTGTTCGAAATTTTGCCACGACGAAATTTTTTGCTTATACTGTATTTAAACATCTATTTAGTTAGATGCTATTTATATATTTAGATATTTAGATGCTTCTTATTTAGCGTAAGTTATTAGGCCCCAGTTGTTTTAGGGAAATACTTCTTAAAAAATGTCCTTTTGCTACAAATGAAGTTATAAATTTCTCTATCATTTCTCAATAGAATGATGAAATCAAAATTTTTTGAATCTCATTTATGGAATTTACACATTTATAAGGCCTTTCTTTATACTTCTGAACACAAACAGCATACATTTTCCAGTTAAAGAAATCTTAACAGAGACTTCCTCTGAAATATCGTATACTTTATGCAATTTTTTGAATGCTAATTCAATGTCAGTCTCCAAATCCAGGCTAACATTGACAGCGAAGTTCATAAGAATAGACCAGCTGTCTTGTGAAGAAAATAAGCAATATTTTAATCGACCGCAAAAAGATTAAGAGATTACTACGTTGTTTCAAACATCAAAATCCGATACATTTTGGTGAAAAGTGTCTTGAAAACACAGTTATTGTTACTGCGACGTGAAAGCATCTCACTTTGATACAAAAAAGTACCAAAATGTACCTACGCCACCAAGTGGCCTAAAGGAAAACAAGAGTGTGATTATTATTTGGCTTCAAAGATGCCGACTAGTAAGCAACTATTTGTGGCTTCTAGGCTTTATTTTGTCTCACCCACACGGCCCGACAAAAAGTCCTACTCTCACTAATATCTTGTCACTTTTGATCATTTTGCGATAAAACTTTCAGCTTGCAGGATCTTTATCTTTGATAGAGAAGTCTTCCTTAAAAATACTTTACAGGTGCGAATTAACTTTGACTAGCTTTTTTTATTATCATTGATAATGCGATTTGGCAAAATACATTTGCTTGAATAATGTATTATGTTAGGAGAAAGGATCTATGATTCAGGCAAATTTTGTGCATGCCTGTCAAAAACTTTTCAATATTTATCTGTGTGAGAGACGGAAAGCTGGAAGAAATTGTAAATCTATTCAACTATTAATCGTCTTATAATGCGTTGGAAAACATCGCTCATTGCATATGTAATCATTTTGTATTCAAGGCTCTATAACTTCTCTAAAGATTAATGAAAGATTTAAGGTCTAGAATGGAGAGGGCCCATATTCATACCTACCATCCGTTACCTGAAAGTTGTGTCTTATTTTTAATAAAAAATTTTAATGACAATGTTATTTATGATATGATGTTTCTGTTGTTGATTATGGTGATGATGCTGATGTCGATGGTTGTGATCATGATGATTATTGAAAACGTACAGCGAGTGCATGAGATCCACTCACCTTGTTGCCATTGAAGCAGTCTTTGTGAACAGTTGCTGTCTTGCTTTATTCCTAAGTTTCAAGGTTTACATGGTTTTGCTTCTTGAAGTTTGGGAGGGGCAAAAATAAGAGAACCTTGAAAAGATCAGTATTGATGGGCTTACTTGACCTTCCCTAGTGGAGTGTTTCCAATATTGTTCCGTTGCATATTAGTGTACCGCAACACATCATCAGGTCTGCTGTGAAAAATTTCCAATTTCACCTGATTGATTCAAAAATTAGTTAACAAAATAAATTGTATCTTTGTACATCGATATACAATCACAATCAGAATTCCTTTGGAACTCCACTGAATACTGCAGTTTATTTGAAAATAGTGAGTTTCCTGTCAAATGTGAAGGCTAGTTATCCTATACCCCCTTTAAAAAAAGTTGAGCTAAAGATTAAGTTGCCAGAGTCTATCTAAATCTTTCTGTATTTCACATTCCCTTCTGATCTGTATAATCATGTGATATCCCAGCAGACTATTTTAGCAGACAGGAACTTTCTCTCAGGATTGCCATCAAATCAGGGAAATCAAGGAAAATCAGGGGATTTTAAGTTCAATCAGGGAATATCAGGGGAAAGAAAGATCATTTGAAAAATCAAGGAAATTCGGTGGACTTGTTCATAGTTTTCACAAGAAAAATAACAACAGCTTTTTTCCATCCCATAGCCGTTACTGTCTTAGAAATAAAATAGAAGAAAAGAAGCGCAGTTAATGTCTTATGAATCCAAAAATGTGAACAGCAAAAATGACCTTTGAAGTTCTCCCAAATCCCCTAACTATCCGAAGAAATCATAAAATCCTAACAGATAGTTATGAGAATAATAGGGACATTCGAGGGAAACTTGGCATTACACTAAAAATCAGTTAACTTTTTCTTGAAATACTAGTGGCAACTCTTTCTCTCCTACATTTCCTTGGTGAAAAGTAGTCAGGAATGTGAGTTGCAGAACATGAGTTGAAGTCATAATAATGGAAACTTTTCATGATCATGTCAATCTAAATTACATACTACTTTAAAAAGTTGGGATAAAAGATATTCCTATTCAAGTTACAAAAAATGTTAACAGAGTCGGACTGCTTACTACAATATAGGCATAGTCTGCCTGCATTCGCATAGATGCTTTAAAATAATTAACAGAAGAGTAAGGTAAGATTCAACCTAAAAGTTACTTGGATCCAGCTTCTTCCACTCTTTCGTGCTCATACAAAAGATATAATAAGATGAGCGTATACAAATTTCTGTTATTTTTGTAGAAATTTACGTTGCAGCTGTGTTGTCAATATTTAAATCTTTCAGCATGTTGAAAAATTCCTCTGTATGTTTTGAATAGATGCCGATAGCAGTCATCACAAGATTCAAAATACAGATTTTTCGATGCTGGCGTTTCAGGTCACTATCATTTAAAAGATGTTCGTATTTCTTTGCCTTTCTTGTAGCATTTGCCACCGTGTTAGAATCGTTGCCTACTGTTAGCTCGATTATAAACAAATTGTTAATTCCATCCACAACAAGCAGATCCAGTAGTGCAGCAGTACCAGTCACAATTTCAGGTGACAAGAACGATGGAATATCACAGTAAAGCTTCTTGACAATAGGTTGCAAAACGTTAACTAAGTTTAGCAGCACCGAGTTATTATGCCATGTGTAGCGGATTAAACATGACGCACAGCCAGCTACAATACTCTTTGTGGCCTGAACCTCCCTACAGAATGTATAGCTTGCACTGACGTTTACACGCCATTTTGCTAAGTTAGAAAAACAAGCAAGAGAGCTGTTCGCATATCATAAGGTAAAATTAAAGATGTTCCTAGGAAGACGATGTTGCACTTTGAACCAAAAATTTTTTGCCTTCGGGAGTGCTGTTTTCCATAACTCTGTAGTTATTGCACTCTGTACCTGCAATGACTCTACCTTCATTTTTTTATCTTCCCGGATCTTTTTTAGTGCAATCTTTGTTGTATCGAACGAGTCATATTGAATGTTAGTCTTTTCTGATGTTGTAGTATGCAGATATCGAGTGTCTTCATTTGTGGAGTTTTTCAGACACTTGCGGAAATTAACAAGGAGCATGTTTTGTGCTTTTACCAAAGACTTCCTGTCCAAACTGTACCTTAGTTAATTGCAATATTTAAACTTTTCCACTTACAAGTATATATAACCATTTTCTGAAATCCGTGGCAAATCATGTCTAGGTTTTGCTTTTCCACGTAGCATCTATGTCTGCTGTCATGAGATCCCTACTGATTTTACTAAGACAGTACCGATTGTACAGTTGCAGCTTATTTTTTGGATATAAAGGTAATTGATGAATCAAGCTGAGAATTCGATTTGTAGTGTCAAGAAGCTGTCTTTTGTGCTCACTATTGTCCATGTCAAAGTTAAACCAACGCCCGAGGTATCGAAAGCTTTCCTTTTCTTCGATGCTTTTAATCACTATATTGTCAACATAATTTTTTGGCTTAAAGCGCTTGGACTGTGTTACAAACTTTTTCATAGCAAATGTTTGACACTTGTGAGGTCTGATTTTCATCTTAGCCTAGTTACACCACCTTGAAAAAGCATTAACAAGAGTTTGATTCTCACACTCTTGCTGAGAATGCAATTGCATCATCCGCGAATTGGAATCAGTTTCTCGGAGTCAACAGCTTATTTGACCTATATCTTAGTTGCTCGAATTCCTTTGTTTGCAGGGTACAGAAAAGAGTTAATGCAGAGGTTAAAGAGGAGAGGGTTGAGACAGTCTCCTTGCAGTACTCCCTTTTCAATTTTATGAAATGGTGTAGCAAAGCTTCTAGTAGTGATCATTGTTTTGAAATCTGCATACAGTGCATCTACTAGTTGAATGACATGGTCTGGGGTACGGTTATCCTTCAACATTGTATCAATTAGTCCATGTTATATTTCCACAAATGCGTTTTGTAGGTCTAACAAAGTTGTTACTAAGGATCTTTACTTACGTTTGGCACCTTTGATTATATGTGAAAGTAATCCTGTATACTTGAGGATACCAGAAATCTTTGGATGATTAATTTATTTTTTTAAAACTTCGAATCTATAGAACATACCAACTAAATACTACAATCAAACGTCTCATTAAATTAAGCAACATACAACTGGCTGTCAGGTTTACTAAATAAACATAGATTACAAACAAATATATGCATAATAACATTTTTTAAAGCTTTATCATATATAAACTAAACAAACAAATACAAATCTCTCTAATCATAGGTAATTTGTATTTGGCTGGCCTAATATTACAAATGACTTTGTAAAAAAAAGAGAAAAGTAGAAACATATGAACGAGCTAACGAAGGAAAGAAAGCTGTTAATAAGAAAGAGGGTCCGGATTAGTCCAGGGTTTGTTGCGCATGCAGAATATGTAATAAGTTGAGCGAATTATTATGTTAGTTAATTTAGTAATTATGAAGTTAGTGTGCCCCTTGTTAATAGTTAGATCGTTACACATCTGATTAAACGAATCGCAAGATAATGATAATGATTTGTTTGTAAACTTCTGATATCTCATATACCATTAATTTACAAATACAAATCTCGCTACTGTTAGGTAACTTGCATTTGGCAGACTTGGTACATGCACTGAAAATGATAGAACAATAGCAATAAAAATAAATCGATAACGATTAATTATAGGAGTACATTAATAGATTGTATATAAGGTTGTAATGCCAGTGATTAGTATACAGTAAGCCGGGGTTAGTCCAAGGCTTGTTACGCATGCAGGATGTGTAATAGGTTGATCGAATGATAATAGTTTTTAGTTTTCTTATTATGAAATTTAAGTGCTGCTTTCCAAAACCTAATTCCCTACATATATAATTTTTTTTAAACTTTGACATATATAAACTAAACATACAAATACAAGTCTCTCTAATCATAGGTAATTTGTACTTGGCTGGCCTTATGACAGATAATTTTATGAAACGAAAAAATAGAGACGTACTATATATAAGAGTGAGCTAACGGAGGAATGAGAATTGTTGATAAGAAAGAAGGTCCGGATTAGTTCAGGGTCTGAATAATAATAATGATATAAATACTAATAATAATAATAATAATCATCATCATCATCATCATGAATAATAATAATAATCGTTATCATGATGAATATTTTAAAAGGATATGTAACTTTTAGGTAATAACACATGCTATTAACATGTGCTCTTTAGTGCTAATAAAGAAAAATACAAACACATGAGTGAGTGAATGCCTTGATAGATAAAGATATTCTTACAGTTCATAAAGGCCTATAAAATGTCTTACAATGAAATTAACTGAATAAACAAGTTCACTTTGTTCTAAAATCATCAGCACTTTCTTTGATGACTATTGGAAATAAGTTGCACACTACTTAGTACCCTTAAAGAAAAAGCCACTTCACTTGCTAGTTATATGAGAAGACTATTCATATTTATGTAGAAATTGGCCATAGTTTTGTCAAGATTCTGTGGATGCAGAGAAAGACACAGATTCACTGGAAGATTTAAACTGATCATCCAGACAATTTGCAAGCGTTGTAGAAAGTCGTTTAGAACCATTTACAGTCCCTTTTACTTCAATGCTCATACAGCAAGCCCCCAGGAGCGCTGTCAACTCCGTCCTGGAGTCCCGAAATTCTAATGTGTCGGAGAGTTCGTCGCACTGAAACTTTTCATTCATTACTTTTACCTATTTTCTAAGAAACTCGGTCCATTAAGGATACATGGCAAGGCGTTAGAGATAAAGAAGGTATTTTCTAAGAAATTTTCGAGATGCTGTGTTATTGAGAAACAAAGAGAGTTGACTGTATGCTTCTTTATCTCCTACGGTATTGAAAGTTTAGATTGTAATTCTAGGTGTTATAAAGAAGGGAAAATGCTAGTACAAATAGCCCTTTTGACACCAACCTGTTGTCCCAGTTCAGACGAAATACTTTTGCAGTTTATCTTGGATACGGTACATTTTTGAATGTACGAAAGTCTATAGTCTGAATTTTCTGAAAGTATGTCCGACAGTTCTTCAACGAAGTATATTTGCTAAGATTTTATGCATTGAAGCTTTTTGTTCGCGATGTAAGTAGCAATAGAATTGTCATTCTTTGAGAGAAATACAGGCAATATTCGACAAATTTCACTAGCGCAACAAGTACGAATAAATTAGGTTGTTCTAAGGGCAATGTAGGTGCGTGTAGGGTGCAAAAATGAAAAAGTTGAGAAAAATGTGGTTTTTGTCACTTTTATGAGTATCCGAAGGACTTTTGGTGAGCACTTTAGTATGAGAATAGGGTAGTTTCGGCTCCATCTCAGAATAAGCAAGGTAATAATACTGGTCAGAGCTATATAAAGAGTTGGAGAACGAGATTGAAGCTCATGATGATCCATAACATAAGGGATTCGAAATTCAATAAATGAAGAAATGTCAACTTTTGCACAAGTTGTGTTTTGCTTTATAGTATTTGAACCAGGGATCAGCTGTACCAGTAAAAGATACCATTGCAGACGCAAGCAAGTGTGCAGGTTCTCATAAGGTGAAGTTAGCTACCTTGATGCTACTACCTTCAGTGTATTTCATAGACCAGATCAGTGTCGAAAAGAATTTTTAGTAGAATTTTAATGTCGAATATGACACGAGATCAGAAAGAGAGTGCTCAACAGGGACTGGTTTGTGGGGGGTATGTTGGAAAGGGGTGCGACCCCCCACTTTTCTTCATTTTGTCTGTAAATCCTGCCTTTTATCGTAAGTGACTGCTCCATTCGGTATAATGCAATGCTAGTTCGGTAACACAGCTCAAGAACTATGCAATATTGAAAGCTCCCAAGATTTTTCTCCAGGACTTCTAACGCACACCTATAAAATGCATAGCGAAGACCTTAGTGGAGTAAGAGGATTTATGGGAACAACCCCCCACACACATTTTGAAACCGTGATAAGCTAGATTACTTCAAAAATTGTATGAAAAATGTTGAAGTTTGATTTTACCCATAGTTTCATATGAAAGTTCCTTCCAGGCTGAGCATAATTTCCGGGCTTCGCCCCCGAACCCCTTGTCTCATATTCGTTCTGTTTCATACTCCTTTGCGTTGCCATTGGATAAATAGATTTATGCTTTAGACATTAATATTCCCAGGCATTTGAGTGTTTCCTAAGTGTGAAAGAGATCTCCTAGTTTATCTATAGGGTGTGGTCTATGCTCTTTGAATGGGCGTGGTCAATAATACATTTCCTTCAACATCCCCCAAACAAACTGTGCTTGATCCGCCTTTGGTGCTCAAAGCATATAATCTCGCTCTTTGAGGGGCTGAAAGGATTAATCTAAATTAAGGTTTTTGTAGTATAAGATATAGGGTATTAGTGATCTCACGATAAGTCATCCTTACCCTTGTCACGATTTGGGCTTCATTTTTCCTCAAATAGTACGGCATTTCTATACTTAATTTTTTAAACAAAAGAATGTTTCTGACTTTATGCATCAGAATGCAAATGATGGGTTATTGTCACTGACAAATTTAACCTCAACTTTTTCAAGGTAGCCCCTAGAGGTTAGTGTAGATCCTTTTTGTCAAAATATCCCTGCCCAAAGGCTTTTACCCAGAGGTTAGTACTCTTGCCTGGTCTACCATCTTGAATTGTTGACGCCTTTATTACAATGGTGTTACATGAAGTATTTAATTAACAATCGAATATTTGATAAGAGAGAGCAAGAATTGTCTATTGTTTTTAATTCGTCTTCATAAGCGCCGTCTCATCAGAGGAGGGAGATTATCGAAGTACTATCATTTACGAGCACTGTATAACGAGGATTTACTTTCTGAAGGGATCTAGAAAGCCTACAAGGTAAGCATTAGCCCCTCGAGAATAAAACTGGCTCATTCTGAGTAAGGTTCCTCTTACAGGAGGAGTGTTACAGACGATTGTCGTCTTTAGAATACTACTCAGATGCCTTCTACGCATTTCCTTCGTGTCATTTTGGCTTCAATTCCTTTGAGGACAAAATATGATTTCATGTATTGTATGCTGTTTGTGTTATAAGTCCATTGCCTCTACAAATTAGCGTACACATAGAATGAAAAGGAAATAGAGAAAGGTAACAGTACATTGGGAAGGTATTTACTTGGCATGTTCTCGGCTCTTGTGTATGTAGAACAAATAAACGTATATTCTCTCTCCCAGTTGTAAATTGTTTATCTTACCGATGACCTGAATTGTAGATAGATGTATTAGTGAATATAATAGTCTGCAAATATCATCGTTCAAGTCAGAGAGGGAGAGTTCCCCTTCGTATCAAAGGTGATCCATGGAGCTTGCGGTTAGCAGGCTAAGCTCTGTAATTACTTCCCTTACCCTTATTCCACCGACAGATTTGAGCTTTGGGTACTTATTTGGTTCTTTAGCGCCTAGTTGCTTGACGTTGACGCACTGTCATATTTTTCTTCAAGCTATGATAAGTGTCTACGTAGTTCATAAAGGGTTGTAAAGACCATGACAGAAGTGAAGGAGACTTTGATTATTTGTTTAGGTAAAAACGTGTATTCTACATCGTAGTCTTTCAGCACACAAAGAAATGCATTTCCTTTCAATTGTAGTTCACTTTTCGTTAGTTGACTGTGCCTTCATGTTGTGACGCACAAGGCTCGCTATTTCCTTTAGATTTCATTGTAGGTATGGCGATACGACGATGTATACTTGGCATCTAGATTGATCGATTTTCCTGATATCCGTTATCGTTTCTAACGTATTTTCACTCCACCTGTGTCCAAATGCTAAATTTCCAGTTACTGTTCTCCACCTGATGCTTTGGCAGTTGTGCTACCGCACACACGGAAATGTTCCGTGAAAGGCAACGGTTTATCATGCTCTTGTGTATTCTATGCATAGATAAACGTCACGGCATAACTAACTTTTCGTAAATTTCCTTACGATTTCCAACCATTCCTATCGTGTTCTAAGGGACAGCTGAAGAAAGCTATTGTTAGTCAGCTCAAGAGAAATGTCGCTCGATAGTTTTGTCCGAAAGTATTGGGTTCTCATTTGAAACAAGGAAACCTGTATATTATTTGGTATACTTAACGGTACATTTTGATCTTGTGATACTCGTTGAAGACATTGTGAAAACATTGTATTCACAATAGAATAGTGATAAGGTAATCTTTCATCTTATTTCTCACATGTTATTCCCATGCTATCCCATGAGTTCAACCCTTTGTTACACCACTCTCTTGGGTTTGGTATAAAACCAATAACAGGTATTTTGTGAGCATTGTTCAATTGGAATGGTTGTTGTCTGCTTCTAAAAAATGTTACTGATCTTAACCTAACCATGTTTTTACACTTCAATCTATGGAAAGAAATATTGCTTCCAGATTTTTTCTGTATTCCAGTGGCTCTCAAAGTTATCAATAGTTAGTTTTCAGCCCCAAGCCCATGATAATCCTGAGCTTTTCTCCTTTATCAGATGAGGTGTATGCTGCCCCTTTGTCTTAAAAGCTTTGATACCCCAGAGTAGTGCATATAATGTCCATATTGAGATGTCACCAAACACCAAATCATCTTTTCAGTGTGGTTTTGGCATTGTGGTTTTTCTTGCATTCTATCTCTATAGGAATCTGTCTCATGTGTATTAGGAGAGATTCCTTTCTTGGTGTGCTGGCAAGCTCTGGATTGTTGATTTAGTTGTTTACCAGCTGAGATGGTACAGTGGAATAGGTTTTTGAATGAGATCACTACTTTAGTATATGCGTTTTATTTTCCCTTTGTAGTGTCAACAATAAGGCAAACTGCTTTCACAATTGTTTTATTAGAATGGAAATAAAAGCCTGACAGCCACCTGTCTTTGCATAGAAAGGGAAGAATTACCTGATACAAACACAGATCCACACAAAACTCACAACTGTGTAATGAGTTCCAATGTAGTTGAAAGGGGCTTGTGTGTCTCTGCCTGTTTTATTTGTTATTTAGAGATGAGTCTTGCTGCATTTGCCATAATGCCTGCCATGAAATGCCTCAAGCTAGAAACAAAGAGTAATAAACAGATAGCTAGAAGACATAAAAATGGAATTGGCATATGTTCCAAAATTGTATATATAATTTTCTAAACCCTAGTCTACACTTCTGTGTAAGGTAGGACAATCCTTTTCCAAAGAAGGCAGGAATGATAAATCTGAAGTTGTCTATGATTTATGTTTTTTGTTATACTATTTCTATCAGAATGCCAAATCTCTTGTTGACTATAGGATTTTGGAGCTTATCTTTTTTGCATATTAATTGCTTGATAGTCATTCTTACACTATCTGATGAGCAATTAAAAGCTAGCAGATTTTTTTGTGGCTTGATGCTGCTGCTGTGATAATGTAGATCACAGGGGACATTGTTAGAGATGTGTTTCTCACATTGTCTTTATTAGTAATGGTGGTGAGACCATTGCATCTGAAGAGTGGGTCATCATTATGCTGCCTCACTTTTCTAGTTCACAAGATCATAGTAAAGTGCCAGAGAATATGTACTAGTAGATACTTTGCTGCAAATCTCATTTTGCATGCATGCTGTAAGTTTGGATCCCAACTCTCTTGTTTTGCCCCCCTCACCTAGCATTTTGAAAAGGACTATTCTACTTTGTAATGTAGTTTGATGTAATTTCACACAGTATATGTTATATGTTGCTTGGAGGTTGTTGAGAAAGATGAATGAGAAGAAGCTCTGCCATGGATTATTTGGAGCACACACACCAAGTTATTTAATCAAATGAATCTCTAAGACATGGATTATTAAGGTTCTATCTGTTGAATGCAATTACCACTGTTTTGTTGATCATACCTAGTTTTTTTATCACAGTTAATATGTCATATTCATGGCTTAGATTAGTACTTGTAAAGCAGGTGTCAAGTTTTCATGTTGGAATTCTGTCAAATTGCTATGGCAAGTTTTAGAGCAAAATTGGAAGACAGCTGTTTTGTGCTGAGTACCTTCTCCTTTTGGAAAATGTGTTTCATCTGTGCATCACTCTTTGGATAAATCAGTACATTATAAACAAAGCCATGATATGTGAAATTATAGAAAATTTTCAGATAAGTGCCATGAGCCAAAAGTTCCCTGTTTTATGTGATGTTGCTCCTATGGTTGACATTTGAGCACTCACATTATAGTTCAGATGCTTATTGAGATGTCTGAGTTTGTGTAATAAGCTTTTTGATCAATCTTTTGATGTAAAATTGCTGCTGTTCTAAATCTATTGATTCTTTAAGAGAGATGTTTACTTCAGTGAGTAGCTCTGTCAATATTCCTTGATTATTGAGGTCAGCCCCATTTGATACTTATTTGTTATTATTGTCATTTCCTTACTGTATTAGAATAAAAAATCCCTGTTTTTATTTCCTGAAGATTTTTGGTATGATGTGGTTTTTATTGAGCTGATACATTTTCCAATTTGAAACCAGAGTAGTTAGGGTGAAATGACTCATATAGTGTGTGACCTGTTCCCAGAACAATTGAGAAGACTTGCATGTCTGCTGCAAAATGTAGGGTCATGAACTTATGTTTTTCAGTGGGGGTTTTATCCTATTTTGAGTTGTTCTGCTTTCTTTTATTCTTATGCCTGGTCTCCAAGACAAGGAAAATTAACCCATCAGTTTCTTGACTATTTCCTGTTGTTTGATAAGGGATATCAAAATTTTGTTAATTGATAATAGGATTTCTTAAGACTGTAAGGCAGTTCAACTTTATGGTTGATGGACTATCTCATTTGTATTTGCTAAACATTATTAATGCAATATCAGCGTAACAATATGCTCCTTCCAAGTAAGTCCAGATTGTGATGAATAGTAGCGGAGAGCAATACTATAAGAGGATTGAATGTGTTGGGACATAAGATCATAATTAATCTGAAATAAATAGATCTAGGAAGTGGAGATGTTTGCCATAGCATTAATTCTTGGTTGTTATAGCTTCTGCATATTTTGCTCAATGTGCAGCTGTATTTTACGATACTTGTTATTCCAATGCTTATTTTGTTAACCCTTAAGTAGCGCTTCTGCAGCATTATTTGAAGTAGAATAAACCCTTGCGTAGTCTTCCGTGTTTACTATTGTTTCTCATTATGAAAGACTAATGTCAAACTGAATTGGAGATATTGTCTTAAACATCTCAACTGGTATTCGCATTAGTGACGGGATTCGCACACAACAATAGCCCTATTTTACGGACCTGCTTAGAGATTTCGTAGGCACGTGTCTGAATGAAAGTACCAGGGCAGTAATCCCGTCTACTGGACCCATACCACTCGTTCTTTTGGAATTATAGTTTGTCTAGGCACGAGACAATTTTCGTATAAAAACCAAATAATTGTTACCGAAGCTGGATGTTCTTAATTTTTTGATATTTTTAGGCTCAATTATTTTTAAATTTTTCCAGAAGTATATGCACGTATTTTTTTATAGGTAAGTGGTTTATAGGAAGGTAGTACTCAACTGCTCAAAAAGTTATGAAAATTAAGTACTGGATTTTGGAGACCTAGGAAGGCTAATAAGTCATATACTTTTAAAACTATAATATTCACGCAAGACAGTCATCGGTTTTACTTAATTTGCATAACTTTTTGTGGTAACCTATGTATTAGAGTCTCATTAGAGTGCTTTGTCTGTGTAGTGCCTGTCTATCTATCTAGCACTAGTGTCACGTCAATTAAGAAATTCTTGCAAAGAAAGTCTTAAAAAAGTTTCAGTGCTGAAAGCATGAAAATGCTAGGACAGTTTAAGTACTAGGCGAAAAAACCTTCTTGTAAAAAACGTTTATCTGCTTAGGTATTCTGTTTACCTTTCGGTCTTTATTCGAAATTTCAAACTCTAATGATTGTCGGACGAAGTGCTTTCAATATGCTACTGTGTCTTGTGAACTTAGTGCAACAGGAAGGATTTCTGTAGCAGAGTGGTGATGATTTTTCGATTGCAAATCAGCCAAATCTCCATTGTTATGATGACCAGTTTGTAAAATATAATTTTAATTGTTGACTTGCAAGTTTCTTAGGGGGTCATGCCCGGTTTCACATGTTTGACAGCATTGCTAGCGTTCGCAAAGCCCACAGACCACAATGCAAAGCGTAAAGTACTTTCTAAAGTCAGGCCCACGGAGATTAATCTTTGACTCTCTGTAAATCTAGTAATATTATACTATTTCAACTTAGCCGCAAGTATTCCAATCGTGCTACACTTTCTCCTTGCATCTGTACAGCTTTCTCGTGGGGAAAAAGACTAGGACGTGCTCCAAGGCGCGCCTGCGTAGGAAAAAGGCAAGGGAGGGCAAGCTTTTTGTGCTGGGTACCAGAGATGTGATTTGTAGCGTCAAGTCATAAACGATATGGTTTTTTTGACAAGACTTCATACTTAAGAGCATTTGAGCTTGTGCAATACCTATCATTAAGAAACTTTAGTGGCTCACGGTCAAGGAAATTATTGAAATAGAGACCTTGTGTGCTGCCTAGGTTTTCTGATGCTCGGGAGAGAGGAATACGAAATTCGAAAACAGATTTAGAAAGTTCCTTACGTAACTCTGCTTGTGCTCAAAAGTTTTGCTCCTATATAGGTCATTCAAAAAGCGTAGCAAATTATGATGACTGCTAATTATGATGACTTACAACTGCAAAACGGTAAAAGCCAGAGGGAGGTATGCATCAGCAAATTGCGCGAGTTGATGCATATCTCCCTCTGGCATTTACTGTTTTACTGTTGTAAGTTCTTGCACTTTCCACATTATTTATTTTGTTAATAACTTCTTTATTCTGTAATCAGTTTATACTTTATTATCGTACTAAAGCGTTGTTGTTTTTATATACAAGCAGGGCGCATTATAAATCATTGTAAACTGAATCTTCGTTTCCGGTATAAATATTGTAGAATGAAATGTAAAATGAAATGTGGTGGTTAAAAGAATCATGACACTAACTAAAATTGCAATATAAGTGTTCACTGAATTCTTCTTCCAAAACAATACATGCAAGCTGTTGGTTTATATATGAAACGTTGAAATAAGTTCGAGAAGTTTTACGAAAATTTTGATAGTTAGCGTTTACCAGCTTTGTTCTATTCATTTGAAAGCGTCAGCTAGGCTTCTCCTCACGACTGTCCTGAGCAGTAGATCTCTCTTCTTTGTGAAATATATTTTTCATATCTAACTTCTGCGTCGATTTAAATGTTACTAAAGTTGCTTACCTAGTGACCTAATTCCACATTTACTTATTTGATACACTAACTGATTTATATTAGCATTTTGCCGCATTCTTATGAAAGTTGATTTTTTAGACTGTTTGTCAACTTATTTGATGCGGTAGACGATCTTGACAACCTGGAGTGCAATGGGAGTTCGTACATTACGAGCAAAAAGTTTCGACGAATGAAATTTTGGCATAAATACTTTCAGGCATATTTTCAAAATTTCGGATGATAAGCTCTTCGCACATTCGAACATGTATTGTATCCTAGATAAAACTGTCTAGAAAAATTTCATCTGCCAAAAAACATACAACGGTTCCAAAGGAAACTAAATTGGAACAAAAGGTTGATTTCAGAAGGGCTATTTGTACCCTTTTTCCGTTATATATAACGCCTAGAAATAAATCCAAACCTTCAATGCCCTGAGGAGATAAAGTAGCTTACATTCAACTGTCTTGTTATCTCAACAACGCAGCATTCCAAAAATCCCTTAGAAAATATCTTCGTTTGCTGAAATGTCTTGCTACCCGTCATTAATGGGCTGCATTTCTGAGAAAATAGGTAGAAGTAATAAACGAAAAGTTTCAGCGTAACAAACTTTCTGACCTAGCAAAATTTCAGACGAATAATGTCCCGTACTAATGTTTGTCTGAAACCTTGTCACGCCAAAGTTTTTCGCTTTTGAAGTATTTTAGTCCTTCAAATGTGTTGAAATTTGGATATTTGTGCATGGATTGATATATGTGAAAATAGCTGTCACGTACAGCACACTTCTGTTTGTCACTCGAGTTTCTACTTCACTACTTTGAAAGAAAAGAGTTTGCTGGACATGTTAGTTGCTTGGAGTGCGTGCGCTAGGCTAGCGTGGGATGACGTACCGTTATCTCCCAAAGCTGTTATATTCATGCTCCCAACCCGTAGATACGAAAGGTTTGAAATGCAACTTTACTATCTGTGGCACACAGATTTTCCCATTTGGTATAAAATGACTGGGTTTTATTCTAGGATTATCATCTTTTTGTTACAGTGCTTCGATTTTAAGGGCAACTGGCGAAAATATATTACTAGATACATGCCCCCTTCCCCCTTTGTGATTTTAGGGCCTGTTTATATGAGCAGAGCCAGCCCTCCTAGGAAATTTTTAGATCAGGGTCTCAAGGTTAAGTTATGTTTGTTAGTTAGGTTAAATTTATAAGATGTAAGCTAGAAGTACAGGATAAGGTTATACTTGTAAGGTTTTGGTTAGATTTACAAGATTTAGGTCAGATGCACGAGATTCAGGGTAGATTTACACGACTCAGCTTTGATTTCCAAGATTCCAGTTACTTTTAGGCTAGATTTTCTAGATGTGGTATGTACAAGTGTTGAATTAGCTCTGCAATGTTGGGTTTGTTTTGCAAACCTTTTATAGTGCTTTTTTGATTATTTGTGTTGTAGGCCCATAGCCTAGTTTCTGCCGTTTTGGGAAGCAGGTATTATTTGTTCGAAGGTGATAATAGAGTTTTGTAGCTGGTTGTGAACAAATGTTTCAATGAATAGTGCTCAATAGACCTTTATTAGACCTTTTGCATGATTTATTCATGAAACGCAATAAAGGCTTTCCTAATCGTATAAGGCATGGTTTATGACAGCTGATGTGAATTCATCTAGTAGAGAAATGTTAAACTCACAGATTACCAAGGGCTTCTTGAAAATTTTGTCAAAAAGAGTTTTTTGTTCATACACATGTTGCTTCTTCTTTTTCATGACATAGTTTTATCATTTTTCTTTCTGATGTTTTCTTAGAACTGTAATCAGTAATAGGGTTCAAGACAAGGCTCATGAATTGTCGATTTTTTACGGTTTGACATTAAATGAACATTTAGATCGTTTTTTTATGCGACTGCATGACTTTGATAGTTTTGTAGATTTTTGGTTTGATTTCTTCTTTTATCATCATAGCTTTTTGTCCATGGTTTTTATTATATATTTATTTTCACTATGTCTGTTCCCTATTTGATTTTGTTATGAATTAAGCAGAATCTTCGATATAGGGGAGAGATATTTGTCTTTCAGTAGGATTTAGTTGAACTAGTCATTTACCTATAGTACATGCTTTCGTGTTGCGTTTTCATTTGATAACAATAAGGTTTTCTTTTTGTAGGGAATTGCTGATTCAGTCAAATGATAAGTGTATAAATGAAGATACTGTGAACACGTGGCACCATTGCAATATGGCCAGCGAGACAGAGCAACAAAGGTTGGACCCAGTTATAGGCTCTGATCAGCCCACCACGTCTGTGTCCTCAGAAACTCCAACAACACAATCAGACAGTCCGACGTCATCGACGAACAATGATGAAGCCAACGACGCAGGGAACAGAGGGATAAAAAGAAAAGCTAAAAGCCAAAATAGAACTCCAAGAAAAATGAGTAATGCAATTAAAAGGTTTGCTTGTTTTTCACTTACTTTCGTTTCTATTTGATTATTATTTTTGGAATGTTTTTTGTTTTGAATTATGTGCTTGCTCTCTGCTACATCAAAGGGTAGGATATTCAAACCAAGCATACTAAGGATAACTATACGATTGTGGAACTGCCGAGTTCAATCAGTTAGTGTGTGCAGTTTAGCCACTGCGCAACGTTAAGGCTGTCTCAGAATGCATTAGCCGAAAGAAATGTTCTTTTCGAAATCTAGTGTGACATGTTGCAAGGGATATGCAAAGCGAAATAAGAATGAACATGTCGAACCATATTTATTGCAGTAAGGCTCATGATAGATTACCTATTCCCGGCCATGAGCCAGGACACTTTCAGTGTAGGCTGGTTAGAATGTTTTTGGCATTGACCTAAAACACTGCCATGACTTAAAAGAAAAGAGAAAATTTTTGCCGTATTCGCATCAGAAAGTTCATCCAGTTGGCTCTGTATAGTGAGGATCGACTCACTTATTAGCAACTTACACATTATTACTGAGGTTTTAACCCTGTTGGTCTTCACTGTCTGTAATATATAGATGCTTGTTCATCCCCAATAACCTCCATTGGCGTAAGCTGAAGTACCTAGCATAAGCCATCATATGCATTTGCAATATCATTCATTTCTGTGTATTACTGTCCTTGGGCAATGTGTTAGAATATTTTTTAGCAATTTCTTAAAATGAAAGTAGTAAAAGTCAAGTTTGTGCATGTACACCATCTAAAAGGGATTTTCTGTGAAATGTTTCCTTCAATTTTGTCCTTCAACACCTGTCGACTGCTTAGACGAAATTTTTTTATGTATGGCTAGCAATTTTTGATGTTGAGTAAGATGAAATGATTCATGACTGTTCTCCACAGGATACAAAGGGAATTAGCAGAATTGACTGTCGATCCGCCACCAAATTGCAGGTACATTCATAGACACTCTGGTTAATGTACGTCTAGCCTCACATCATCTGTTTAATATGCCCTTTGTAGATCATAGAATGGGGATCAGTCCATGTTAGTAACTTTTATCTTGTTCCTTTGCTGTCTAAGACACAGCTGTCTCTGTCATTTGTTGAGATTAATTCTGTGCTTACTTAAACATGTCATCATTTTTTCAGTCATCTATAGTCAATTGCCCAAGCCCTCTCGGCCATAACTGATATGCAATATCAATTTTATGGTTCTATTTAATAGACCGACAAAGTTTGATCTGACAATAATCAGTGTCATGAGCTCAACCTGGTCGTGAATCTTTGCTTAACAAATTTAGCTGACAAAGTAGAGCGACAACAGAAATTTATTCTAAAAGTTTATTTCAGCGTACTACCGTACCATTTTTTTTAGCTTTTCTTAGGTTTTCCCTTTCTCCGTCTTCATTAGCAAAATATATTGACACCCTGTTTGTATCTACGCAACAATATATAAAATATGCAAAATGGACCTTTATTTTCTTCTTCCTGGAGAACTATATGCAAGTAGAAAAATTGACAAATTTATGCATTGAAACTGCCCTTTGGTACCTTTGCCAAGAATTCATCACTACTTCTACCCGCTGATATTCCTCCCCGTTCATTCCTGGTGTTCATTGCTCCTAACTGGCTGAAATTAGGACTTCGCTGCAGAGAAAATCAAAAGTTGTATGCAAGTTATCAAAGGCATGAAAATGCTGCATAAAGTTTGTTTATTATTTTGATGGTAATGGAGACAATGATACACTGTGATGGCAATATCAACAGTACATAATATAGCGAGGAAGATTTCATATAATCATTTCGTATTTGAATTGGGTACTTAAATGCGGTAAAACAAAAGACCTGATAAAGCGTTGACTGGTTCGTGTTTTTTGTGTATGCTGTACTCTTTTGTTGGTGCTAATGATCTTGTAGCTTAACGCGAAGTATTCACCACAATTAATTACCACGTGATACATGACATTGTTCTGTCTTCAATATACGTGGTACGACTTTGAGCAAATTTCAAATAGTATCAATTGTCTCTGTACACTTTTTGTAATAAGCAAGTATATAAGAAACATGAAGCTCAACCAAGTAGAAATCAAGATACATTTAAGAAACACAAGCAGGCTTAACTTGAAAGACTGTTTGTACAAGACTTGAAACATTCTGATCCTTTGAGGCAATTCAGTAACAAAATTAAAGTTCATGAAATCAATTTTAACATTGAATTCTCAATTATTCTTACAGCTGCGTCTTCTGAGGTGTTATCACTGGTCAAAATTTCAAAGTTTCTAAGAAACCTTTAAGAAACACATAAGGAAAGATTTTGCAAAATATTAAGATAACAATACACCTGTCTGTTAGGTACTTTGCATTTAATGTATCGTACACGAAATAGTAAGCTTCTCAATTTTTTTGTAGTGCTGCACCGAAAGGAGATAATCTGTATGAATGGGTTGCAACTATTCTTGGTCCTCAAGGATCCGTGTATGAAGGAGGAGTGTTTTTCCTGGAAATCAGTTTCCCATCGGACTATCCATTTAAACCACCTAAGGTAAGTTGAAAACTATAGCACATTATATTAGCATCTGATACATTCTTTCTTCTTCTCTTCTTTTCTCTTACCGTGTTGTGTGCAAAGGCTACTTGTTTGCTTTTATTAGATGCCGATCTATCAAACATCTTATTTTCAAAATATCGTTTATATTCGTCAATCTTTTGCTTATTAGCCTTGCGATGCAGATGTCGTTGGACATTAGTTTGCGAGCTCGCTTTTTAGAGTACGCAATGTCACTTGCAAATGACAGTTTTCGTATTGTTATGAAACCATGCTAGTCTTATGTATATCGATTTAAAACTGTGTTTTGTGCTGTCAGGTAGTTTTTTACCCCCTCCCCCCCTCTTGGAATTTTTGGTCTTATCGAGCTATTTTTCATCTGTTGAATATTTTCATCAAAGTATACTGACAGCTTCCTAGCACTGCAGTATACTAGTCGTTCAAATTGTAATCTGGGAGATGCCCTTTTAGCTTTTCCACAGAGTACGATTTACAAATTGTCTGTCACATCGGACTCGACTATTGTCGGTCTTCTTACGTCACTAGAAAAGTGGATTATTTTTATCATTATGATTATTGTAAATTTGTTTACTGTTGGAATGAAAATGATAACTAACGAGATTAGCTAATTAAATCCAACTAGTATAAAAGGTGGAAACTCATTTCTAAAATAGTTAATTCATCAGTCCTCTAGTTTCAATTCGTGGCATCTTCCATGATTCTAGGATGTTCAGCTAAGGCCTCTGAATGGGCTGTGCCCCTTTACTATACAGGAAGAGTCCTCTGTGAGAAAGCTCTTGGTTAGAGGGCTTATCAAAGAAATAGAATCTTTAGCTCGGTAGGAATCATGATTTGACATCCCTCTTGCTATATACTTAATTGTAGTAAAATAATTTAAGACAATAGAGGAGGAGAGCTTCCATTGGAACTAGAAGTGCCCCATGGAAGGTTACCATATCACCAGCACGCCACTACCCGTCACCAGAACTGCCATTTTTGAGATATAGTAATGAAGGAATTCTGTGGAAATATTTTACTATTTGCCCAACCCCTCCCCCCAAGAAAACACCTTCCGCTGTGCCTCTTCACTGTTCATCTGGATATACATTTCCTTTCATCTGTTGTTGCTAGTATTGGAAGCAACAGACAATTTTCAAAGTTCCGAGAATGGTAGAAGGGTCGGTATATTTAGCCTTAGTGGATTGGGTATTGCATTAAACTAAGGTTTTCATAGTAATATTTTTTATCATTGTAGGTTACTTTCAAAACCAGAATATATCATTGCAACATAAATAGCCAGGTAAGAAATCCTCCTTTTTGCAAGCTGCATTGTCACACATGGTAGATTGTCGCATAAACTAGGTTGTCGTATACCTGATTCTTTAGTACGGCAATCCATTGCTAGTGCTGATTACCATTCCTCATATAAAGCTCTGTAGGTTCTTGGAACTCTTGTTGATTCCATCTGAAGGGCCCATATAGTCGATAGCCCCCTTGTAAACACAGCCTTGGTCTCGGGGGTTCAGTGTAAGTTTAGACAGGTGCCTGATCCATATGGTCAACAACGTAAAGCCCCCACCGCAGGGGATGATAGAAACCTTGATATATACTGATGCCTAGATTTAGAACTGTTCTTTTACTATCTTGGAGAAAACGAGTTTTGACATTGAGCGTTCTATGCGGCATGTGTAAAATAATTTTATAAGCCCCCCCCCGACCGAATAAGCCCTCGCCTCGAATTAGCCCCGATTTAAAATGTTTAAAAAGTATATATGCCTCACTGGGAGCTAATTCGAGGACTTACTGCATCTATGTGTTGAATTTGAACACATCTTATTTTAGTGTTCCAACAATTAAAATAGGCTTGGTTAATTCCTATATAGACTGGTAGGGTTCCATACCTCCAACAAGGTTAAGAACCATTTGCACAAAAGTAAAGTACTGCCTAGGGTTCAAGGGGAACTTGCAATAGCTAGTTAATCACATCTCGATAGCAGTTTCAATTCACTTTTCATACCTTTTAAGCATGGTAGCCCTTCAGATTTACAGGGGGTCATGCATTTGAATACAGTATAAGTTGAACTATAGATGATAATTACAATATAATGATATATAAACAATGGTTTTTTATGCTTTCTATTTCTTGCCACCCACTTTTGTCCACTTTGTGCCTCTTCGCAAGTAACATTGTGATTTTGGCTTTCAGGGTGTTGTCTGCCTTGACATACTAAAGGACAAATGGTCACCAGCATTTACTGTTTCAAAAGTTCTCTTGTCCGTTATCGCGCTACTTTCTGACTGCAATCCAGGTTTGTTTACTTCAATTATGTTATGATTGCTTCCCTTCTTAATTTTGCTCCTTTGCTGATACTTATCATTCATTATCCATTTTATAAATTATTTTGTATTTGTAGTTTATTTATAGAATAGTTTATATTTAATTTTCCGTTACTTACTTCTTGGGTAGGCAGCAATTGTTTTGTAATTGGGTATGGCCGTCTATATTCAAGTACAAGCATTTTGATTAATTCCAGCACCCTTCAGTTTTCGTGCTGGTTTTTTCCAATGAATAGAACAGTAGCTTCTACGACTATTTAGATAAAGAAGTGAATGCCTCAGATCGAATACCGCAATTCATTTGCCTCTAACCCGTAGCCTAGAGATATCAGAGTGATATCAAGATTTCGAACAAAACTAGTTTTTAGACTTCAAGTTTTTGAGACTTGTATTAAAATTACCCTAGGTATTCATAGGTGATTTTTGGAAATTGTACTAAGTAAATTCAATAACCTAGTCTTTTGTTGCAGCCGTTGTTGATAATTGTTATCAATTGTATGTTGTCATTTTAGCGGATCCTCTTGTTGGGAGCATCGCTCAACAGTACCTTACCGATCGCAAGGAACACGACAACTTTGCAAAAGACTGGACCAAAAGATTTGCCACATAATAAAACCCCTGAGTATTGTTCTAATTTATTATCATTAATATTATTAGTTTTGGTCTGTTGATGGCTAGATCCTAGTTGTCGATGAATTGTTTCCATGTAGAAGAGTATTTTGTATCATAGCATTACTATAAGCAGATACTCTTATCAACACGTTATAGTAAGTTTGATGGGTTACATTGGATTGCAGAGTGGCTATATTGAATAGATAATATAGAGAGACAGAACTGCTTTGATGAGTTAGAAATTGGTTGGTTGAATTGTTAGCTGCATGGAAGTGAATGCAACAATTATGTAAATGAGTCAAGTGTCATGAACAGCCTCGGTTTAGTTACGAGTATTACTTATATCTATAAGGAGTACAGCTATTCCAACCAACGATTGCCGAAACTTGATCATTGTTTCAAAGTCAACTGTGGGATTGCATACACTGTTGCTGATGTTGCTCGTCAGTTTCCAGAATGTACATATCTGAATTTTATAACTCAAGCACAACAGGGACATTATTCACAAGATGGCAACGGAAAATTCCCTCAACACTTTCTGAGACGCTATAGTATTTCATGATTTCCTTGGATTAGCTGGTAGTGCTTGAAAGAGAGGCTCCTGTCTTCTGATTCAAACGATTGCCCCGAATTGCTTTGAAGTGTAACGAGGTTGTGAGGCGGTACGAGCAGTAAACTCTTTAGCACACAGTGGAATAGAAACGCAAAAAGTAGACAAGTAGCGGTAATAAATTTGTTGGAATTAAGAAAGAATAAACAAAAATTTGTTGGAATCTTCGCAGTTGTATTACAAAGAAATTTGAATTATCGAAATCAATGATATTTTGTGGCTGCGTAGGCTGTTATAAATCAGCAAATCACATCATATCAGCTGATGTTATTTTCTCAGGTGAAAAGTGAGCAATTATCTATCAGGCTATATAGGTGTCCATGTTGAGTTTTCAGACAGGGAGACTTTCTGCTAGCTATAACTTAACCGAATTATTACGCATTCAAAGATTTCGTGATATTAAGTGGCCTAAACTGTTGTTCAAAGCAATAAACTCTCACTATTCATCTCCTCTTTCCACAGGTTTTGTACTTCTCTTGTTTTCTTGTTTGCAAAATTATGGAGCATCACTCCCTTGTTTCTACCAGACGATCATTTAGCTTTATGTTTACTTCTCAATGCTTTGCACCACTCAATTTTATTTCGCATTCCTAACAATTTTCTTTGCGCCCTTATTTCCAATAAACAGATTCATCTTTCACATTAGGGTATCTGCCAAAGTTGTTAGGCTGATATGGTAGTCAGGAGATGGCCATTATGGAAATAAGAGAATTTGAATGTTGCTGCTACTTTCAGCAGGAAAGCAAAATTTTTATAATCTTTACATAAAAAATTTGCGTCTGTTGGAGTCTAGGTGCTGCACTTAAGTTGACTCCCTTTTTATATGTATCCCTGAAAATTAAAGCTTATACTGGATCTTCGACCAGACGGTTTAGTTTCATCTGTCTCTTTACAGTACCTGTCACTTTAGGGTTTAGACCGAATGCGATTTCTACCTTAAAGAGCTTAGGCAGAATCCGATAGGTAGAATGCGATCTGTACCTTTAAGAACTTAGCCCAAATGCGATTCGTGCTTTTAAGAGCTTAGGCAGAATGCGATCTGTATCTTTACCTGCTTAGACTGAATTCGACCTCTGCCTGTCAGAGCTCAAGCAGAATGCGATCTGTGCCTTTAAGAACTTAGACCGAATACGATTCGTGCTTTTAAGAACTTAGGCAGCATGCGTTCTGTGGCTTTAAGAGCCTAGGCAGAATGCGATCTGTGCCTTGAAAGTTTAGAAGGAATGCAACCCCTTTGTTACATCGTACAGTAAAGTTGTAGGTCGGTCTATTTCTTAATTTAGGCAATACTTGCAAATGGGACCATGAGAGCCTTAAAGGTTTAGGCTGAAAACGATCTGGGCAGAGTGCATCTAATTTTTGATTTCTTAACTTCACTCAAGTGGATGCTATCTATGATGGAATAAACATTTTAGTTTAGTATGAAACTGGCTAGAAGTGATCATGTTGTGTGGAGTTCTTGAGTATTATATATTAGATATTTGAATAGTCAGAAGTAATAAGTTTCCTTTGTTTACCTCAACTTTTCGTCCGTCTACAGTATTTCAAATAAGACGACCTCTTTCGGTTCAAAGCACAAGAAGGGGTACAGCAGAAGAATCAATCAACAGCCAGGTGCAACAGTTCCTTTGAAATCATAAATTAGGTTATTTTATGATAATTAGAATTTCTTCAATAAAACTTCAGACGAAGTGTATTTTTTTCAAACTGTGTAATAAGGCTCTGATCTCAACAGCGGTTTCTCAACAGCGGTTTCTCAACAGCGGTTTCTTAACAGCGGTTTCTTAACAGCGGTTGTCAGAAAAATTGCTAGAGTTACTGAAAATGCGAGCTCACATGAGCATGCCTAAGGTTATGCTAGAGATCATCATTGCAACAGACAACAACAACAATAACAATGATGCATTTGACGAAATATCTTAAATAATTGGATATTATGCTCGCCAGGTAGTTGTTGGGAACTTAAATCGTATTTACTGAAATCTAGGAGTTTTGTTGTTCTCTTGTACAGCATAGTAATAGGTCCGGCGAATAAGTGATTTGATAATACTGACAATGGGGCCTAAATAGTATGTATTGGTTCAGCTAATGCGTATAATAACTACTGAACTTGTGCATTAAATATGCCACTGCTATAGCAAATGTTTTCCCCTTAAGCAAAAGATTGGATATAAATTTCATATATATTAAGAAAATTCCTAATGAAGGTCTGTATTGTCTATTACAGTAATAGCTAAAGTTTGTTTCACCCTTCATCTGACGATGTTGCGTGATCATCATCTTCGTCGCTCTGGGGTAATAGTATGAACTCCCCATCTTCCGTCGGAGGCTTGTAGATACGGATCTTCGGTACAATGAACTTGAAAGTAGTGCTGTAAAAGCAATGAGGAAAATTAGGTTTTCGATGAGATTGTTCCCTGCTGTGTCCCAAACTAGGATATGTGCCATAACGATTTTTCCACCCCCGAAATAATAATTGGGGGGCCTAGAACAAATGTGGGGTTGGAAAATAGAACACATAGATATTGCTAAGAACAACTTTGGAACATTGACTACACGTTTTTTTGTAGGAAACAAGTATATAAGAAACATGAGGCTCAAGTCAGGCAAAAATTAAGAAACAATTAAGAAACACAGGCAGGCTGAGTTTTCAAAAGTAAACTTGAAAAATCTGTTTTTGCGAGAAATTTTAAAATTGAACTGGACACAAAATACCAACAACATCCGTCTCTCAAATGTTTTTAACTAAAATTCAATTTCTCGTCTCCTATGCCTTGTTGCTATAGGAAATTTGAAGACTTTTAAGAAACACTCAAGAAGCATTTAAGGCTGGATTTGACAAAATATTAAGAAACATTCAAGCAGAAGGGAGAAAGGTTGTTTCCTATATAAAACAACGTGTAGTCATGAATTGTCAATAACAAGCTAGGTAAAGGAAATAATAGTTGTAGTGTAAGGAATTATTACATAACTTTCTGATTAGTTTCGTAGTAAATGAATATAGTTAAAATAGAAAATCGGTAATCGGAATGAATATAGAAAAAACAAAATTTCACTGAAACGATCTTTAATATCATTAAATGGGGGGGGGGTGAATAAATGCAGCGGAGCTGGTAAAATATCAAAAACTAAAAATCGGGAGGGGGGCGATTATTCGGTACACAAGGGTAGGTGTATTTTTTTTTATATATATATATACGTCTAAATCTTACAGTACAAGAAATAAAAAACACAAAGTACATAAACGATACTGCAGGGAGTATGCTATGCCATATCAACCCTGCAGCCTACACATATAAGGGATCATTCACCCTTTACGCAACGCCTCAAAAGGGGAGGGAGGGGCATTTGAATTCCGTTGTAGTTATTGCGAAACCCATATGGGGGCACGCCAACGGAAAAGAAAAATGTCAAGGGGGAAAAAAGGTCGGAAGCGATAAAAAAAACAACAACAAAAATTCGATTTATGTAGGTGTATTTCCTCTATAGAGCAAAATAAAGAAATATGTGATGGCCTTTAATTATCAATCGGAGTCTGAAAAGGTTATTTTGAAAAAAGTGGAACCCACTTGTCTTTTGCTGTTTGTTCCTTCATCAGTTTTGTTGATAGTTCGACATCTTTTGATTCAGTTTTAATGTCTTTCATTATTTCAGCATATCCCTTTCTGAAGAATGGAATACAGACTACGTATAAATTATGACTGCGGTGAGGAGAATGATGTTTAATGAATGATAAAAAGTGAACGATAAAATGGAATGATAAAAAGTGAACGATAAAATGAAAGACAATTGACATGTCAATTCCAACATGAACAACATGCTTTCATATTGAAATAAAATTTTACGTAAGTGGTATGTAGATGTGGCCTACCACTCACATTGACATCATCCACGGAAAACATCAGTATTTTACAGTAGTTAACAGAGGCGTAACTAGGAATTTTTCAGGGCAGAGGTCTAATCAACAAAAAAGGGACACGAAAAACTTTGTAAAGAGAAAGTATCTTGAAATCATATTTTTCAGATTTATATACAAAAGAAATCCTACGGGAATTTTCAGGATTTCGTTACTTCCATGTGTAACAAAGATTATAAGCAGACCCGCTTAACAAAAATACAATGAACAGTTTCAAAATCCTCCATGAAAAGGGGCACTTTTACCTTTTTGAGTAAAAGGATAGGGGTCTAGAACCCGAGTTGCGCACCTAGTATTTATTAAAGAAGTACATCTGTAATTCATTTTGACTTCAGCTCAAGTAGCAAAGCATGGCAGTCCGGGCAATATGAAATGCCAATGCACTATTTGCTGCATGAATACAAAGGCTATGAAGGTATCGGGGAAAACGAGGTTTTACTCTGATGACGACTGCTTTCGAATATACAACTGTAACATCTTTGATGTGTTATGTGTTACAGTGATTCTTCTAGCAATATACTTTGTAATCAGGTTTCAGTTTTGCATCAGACAATTTCATACGAATGTTTCTTACCTTCTGATTCCTTTGCACAGCTGGTATGCAACAAATATCGTTACAAAAAATATAACAATGATCCCTATTCCCAAGGACAATACGATTGCGAAATTATTCGTAAGGTTTGGTGCTGGGTTACTGCTTGAATGCCGTTTTATTATGGCAGCGATCTGTGTTGCATTTGTTCTTGGTTTTGCATGTTTTTCATATGTGGAATCTGAAAGAAAATTATGAGATATGTAGATATTATAGAAAAAAAACCCACATAGCAATAAATTACATTTGCGAGACCTATGGAGAATTGCAAGGTAGTGAGATCCTAGAATTAATTTGGGTCACTGTCGGAATGGACGATGTAGTCCTAAAGATGTTTGACAGCCTCCCGTTCTTCCTTTGATCTTAGAGTTCTTAGTTACCTGATAGAATGCCTCTCTCAATGAAGTGTTTCTCCAAAGGGTTTAATGACGGTAGTCATCCATAGGTTTGAGATAGCATTGCTATGTTAAATATATTAATGCAATGGTTACACTTGATGGAAAACAGACCTTTAGTATCCACCGCGAAATCAAGACTACGAGACAAGAGAGCCACTCGTTTTGAGGCAACTTTCATCCAACACATCCATATGGACTTATTTCGACATTAGTAGGACTATTTCGGTATATGTATTGGACCCATTCTGACGTCCATCATCAGTATGAATGCAATTCAAGAGGATAGACTTTATAGTCTAGGAGAGGTATAACAATACAAAAATTGAAAGGCAAACTTACGGAAGGCGATAGCATACGTTAAAAAAAGTTTCAGTGGAAGGCAGGGATGCCATTTCTGAATCAAGTATGACCAATCTTTAAAGATAGGTAAGCTATCGTATATGAACAGATATTTATTGCTTGGAGCTTGACTTATGAAATCAAAATAATGTTGCAAATTTGAATTCAATGCAACTGAATATTTGAATTATTTTACGTATTTTGGGTAGCATAATTAAACCAGTAAAGAACCAGTGCTCATCTGATGTCTAAGTCTCTGAGATTTCACAGTGTCCATACTTTCAAAACAAGATTAGAAACGCATTTATTTTATAACTGTTTTAATTTATAGATGACATTCTTCCTACCTTTTTGCCACTATTTTGTTCGGCGTTGTAGAATATATGTGTATAGATTTCAGCGCTCTATAAGTGCATTATTATATTGTTCCAATATTGTCTTTCATAGATATTGTAGCAATTAATATGTTTGGGATTATACGTTTTTCTATAAGGAACAGCTTTATAAGGAACCTGGATGTAGAAGGCCAAGAAACTTAAGGACCTTTACTACTAAAGACCTTAGGGACTTTTTGATACTTAATGACCGTAAACAAATGAGAATTAAGAAGCCAGTTCCATTCACTGCAAACAAACTCGCATGGATTGTTCGTAATCCGTGTCGCATTATTTCACAGATGGGTTTGCATTGAAACTGGCGGTATCTATAGTACCCATCACTTTTAACATTTAACACATATATTGTTTATATAGTGCTAAATCCGCAGTTACGGTAGAATAAAGCAACTATTAAGGAACTTAGTACTACAATTTACTCAAAATATGTCCAAAAATTTGGGAATTTAAGCACAACAGTTTCTACTTATTAAAAACATGTATACGTAGATGAAATAAGGACCTATCAAGTCGCGCATGTTGAACGTTGGAGGTTGCTTCTTTTCAAAATTCTTGCTAGTTGCTGGTAATACACATTGTCCCTTGAAGCAGAGTAAACGAAAAGCACTGGCCGAGTGAAAAGCTTCCACTTGCAACAGTCCTAAAGGCAAGAGGTACGGACCGTTACTTCGCAGGGGGCCATTATAGATTATTTAATACTTAAGCCATTTTTCTAGCTGAAATAGCTGCTTTCTTGGTTAGTCCATACTTCAACCATGCTATTTCGGTGTTGCATAGTGTGTAAGATTTCCAACAACACCAGAATACTAATGCACGTAGGAGTTAAAAGTAATAAAAGTGACTTTGTTTACTGTTGGCTTACTGATAACTACTTGAAGCTCTAAATTAACAGTAGATAAATTTATTATTAGTATTATTGTTTGTTTTATTACTCCTACGCGTGTTAGTGGGAGTAGAAAAGGCCATTCATTGCTAATAAAATGCTTTATAATATTGCTGAGAAGAACTAATCCACCCGCTGGAGTGCATCTGTGTAGCATAGTTAGAAAAAATCTTAAAGATAAAATCTCTTCGTCTAACATTGTATCATTGACAGCTACATTGAAAAAAACGGAATATTCACTTACACATTCAGTACTTTTTATACAACCAACCATCAAGTCGAATGCTACTTCCAGCAAACTTCTGACACTTTTCAACATGTAATAGTGACACCCTGCATGAAGAAGATCTACCAATACACAGTTGTAAGCCACTAGATTATATGTTGTTCACAAATAAAGTATCACCACTGACAGTACAGCCGCCAAATGTTTAAGAGGCTGATCAGATCTATTTTCTCCCAAGCTAATTGACCAATCATCATGCAGGATTCTCACCACACACGTGCTCAACAGCTACGGTTAGGCCCATTCTGCACACTGATTGGTCAGCTAGGTTGGAAGAAAACAGACATGACTAGAGGTCTCAAGCATTTGGCGGCTACGGTACCACTGACTACATGTCACAAGTAAAAGGTAAAAGTAAAGGTTAGTCCCGTATACTTATCAGGCACACTACTAGGAATTTTTGAGGGCATGGGCCTAATCAACAAAAAGGGCACATTAAACACTTTCTAATGAAAATGTATCTGAAAATCGTATTTTTCAGATTTAGGAACAGTTATGGTGACTGCCAGTTGTACCTACCCTTCTGAAGATACATTTTTACTTCTAACTACCACATGAAGTAGTAGAAGTTGGCCTTAATTAGCATTAATATGCTACGTTCTTTTTTTTCTGTTTTTTATTTTAAAAAGCCTACTGTAAAGAATTATATACATACATACATATATACATATATGAAGTAAGGACTCAGGATGCAAGCAAAAATAACAATCTGCTGTTTGAATATGATTCCATAGAGAGGGACGAAACGAGAGAAATACTACAAAGGGGATGATCGGCTTGTATGAAAATTCGAATTTCAAGTGTGTATCAATTTATCGATTTTCTTAGGTCTGAAAAATCCAGTAGGCCGAGTGCTACTCTGTGTATGCTACATGAATACAGTTGCTACTTGAAATAGGAACAAAAAAAGGGTATTGCGAATCGCACAAAAGGATTTGACCTAAGCTCTGAAGAGTTGCTGACCAAAAACAACTTCGCTACCATTCATCAGATGAACCTACAGCTGCTTATGGTAGAAATCTATACGAAGAAAAATAATTTGGAAAGCTGCTGATAACTCAGGTTGGAACTAAATGTAAGGCCAATCAATTTGCGTAGGTATGAAGCGATGCAATTTTTGAAAAGTTTGAACGATCTTCGTTTTGGATAAATCAGTAACAGTCATGCGTGGGAAATGCTTTTTGATAGATCAAGATCCTCTTTTAGGATGGATGTTAACGAGCACGACTCAGGGGTTACCATTTGGCATGTTGACGTTTGCCCGCTACAATACATTGTACGCATTTGGTCGTTACAATACTTCCATGGAAGTGAAAAAAAGTTCTGGCAAAAGTTTGGCCGCACAAACCTTTCCGCCAATTTATCGTATCAACACAAAAATTGCAATGAAATTTCTGAACCACACACCAGGAGGTGCTACAGAAACGTGGTAACCAGATTCAATGTCTAATGTTGGTCGCGGAAATTAAAAATTAGCTGGATATATAATGAAAGGAGACCATTCTATATTTCGCATAATGTTCAATAAGATTTTTTGAATGCTAGCGTACTTCTTCACAAATCAGTTCATATGTCGCTAATCCAGTAGAAACATGGGTATCTACTGTATACAAAGGGATGACGTAAGGAAGCCTCTTTCCTGAGACTGGGATGAAATAGAGATCGATTCAAAATAGATCTTGAAAACAACCTTCAAATATTATATCACATAAAATTTAGATCGTGGAACAGCCGGAATAAAATTATATTTGAAATGCCCGATCATTATATGTTTACTGAATGTTTCTTAGCAGATGTCAGTTATTTTTTTTACACTAAAGGATCATATTTAGCGCAACACTGTTCGTCAATTCGGCCAATCTCACACAGTCACACAAATTTTAAAAGTCACCTAAATAAGCTAAAGATGGCTGTCGGCAAGTTGCTCGAAATTTTTGGCGGAATTTGCCCTTAACATATGGTGATCCTAGACGTATAGTGTCTAGTATTGGTTGGCAACCCTGAGTATGTCTAGCTGTTGTCAGTACTTACTTTCATAACAAGCTGGTAACTAGGAAATAGGAAATTTTGCGATGTAGCACCTGTCATTGAGACAAAAACTATATTGATGCAAATGGAACTTGCTTTTAGGATTTCCTCACAAAGTCTAGTGGGGGTTCCCTGGGGATATTTGATCCAAGTGGATATGCAACCGGGAGATTTTACAGAGAGGTTGTTTCCTAGGGGGCCACGGGCTAGGGGGCAAATCTCCAGGAAAGTGTCCAGGAAGCGTTGTCATGTTGGCTTTTTTGGAAGGAGTTTTCTGATACTCTCTTTAGATCGCTCCTAAAATGCTAGCCGCAGCACACTGTCTCTCTAAACTTCCCTGAATCACATACTGAAGTAAACAGGAAGTAACTGACAACGCCTACACATTAAACATGCATCCGAAAGGTTGAGAGGAAATGTTGACATTTTTCAACCCATATCAGAAGACATTAATATGTAATCAACATACACTTTTGTAATAAGTGAAAATAATGAGATATACAAAGTGCAGACAGAAGTCAGCTCGCAAGCTGAAAACAGAATAGGCCTATAACTAGCCACTAGTACGAAATGCTTTCACTCTGTCCCCACTTTAACCGTCATATTCTATTATACAAGCAGCACTAACTACCGAGTTCGCTAAAAGAAACGTGGTAACAACACATTCAAAGTACACTCATCACATTGGTATGTCAGAAAGATCAGTGTGGACTGCACTGTCTAAGCCGCCACTGGTTGTTAGAGTTGGCACTGCTACAGAAGTGCACAGATTCCTCGTGTCTCTTAATTAAACAGATACGCAAACGTGTAAACCTTATGTGAATAATTCTAAAGGATTGAGTAGTACTTACTTCGTTTGCTACAAAACCTCCACCGGTCCAAAATCCGCAAGCGATCAGACTATTGCTGTCATATTCACAACGAGACTTCTGAATCAACTGTGAGACTAGACGCTGCGTATTCTAAATGGTCCGTTTGCTAAACATTGACTTTTTGCACTTTGTGACTAAATTGTGAAACTTGACAGGATGCTTTGGATACTCCTCCAGACTGTATTCAGAAGTAGAGCCAAGGAAAATTCCCCATTTTTGGGGGGAACAGGTGGATTTTTAAAAGTTTCATTTAGGTTCAGTTTTCCAGGATTTGAACTACAGTTTTAAATAACAAAGTGCTTTCTATTGCTAATTCTAATGTGAAAATGTTAGACTGCCATAGTACATATATAAGAGATCTATAAGGGGAGTGAATGTGTAGGACGTCGGTTGACTGGGGTTTCCAGTTTTCGTGTTTCAGAACCCAACCCCAGTTACTAGGAACTGAAGCTTCAATGACAGGACCAATAGAGCTCGCCCAGATCGATGCTTGATAAATAGCAACTCTTGTATGTATAAGCTTTTTGCTTGTTTTCGCCAAGACTAATGACTAAGAGTTTTTATTTTTTACAATTGCGAACATACTGAATTATACCATTTTGGCATTATTAATATTCACAAATAAAGTTTTTAGCAATCGTTGTTTCAACATATGCTGTAGATTCTATTTTTGTCTGACATCTTTTGCTGTTCTTTTGTCGCTTCAACTGCCTCTGGGTCCATACCAGGGTCCATACCTATTTGTTTAGAATTGTTTCGTCGATTGCCAAATGAGCACAAGTACTATTGGCATGATGGATAGAGTGCACGGTAGAACTTTGACAATCAATATACCAAAGGCAGCTGGAAGCATGACTTGTAACAGTAGAAAAACCTCGATGTCAAGGAGAGCCATAACTATTTTTTATTTTACCAGCCTTTCATTATGATGAAAAGACACTTTTGGTAAGAAGATAGTCTACAAGAATATCAAGGCTCAAAATCACTGACATTCAGAAATGATTTAAGAGTAATGCAAGGCTCGAGCTTCGTGAAGATCTAGATTTTTTGTTTGTGTGCAGTTTTTGTAGAAAATACAACAAGTTTTAGTTTCCCTTATCCCATCTGGGAGTCATTACGCTTTGATGCAACTCAGCAACTGCACGCTACACATTTTTTATTATTATATTGTTTCTTATAGAAAAAAGTGTCTAGTTCATACGAATGCTAATACGTGTATAGTTTATACGTGTATAATCGAGGAATTTTAAGAATATTATGGCTCGACAAGAATTAGGTATTCTTATAACAAAGAGTGAGAGCATAGTTGTAACTTTCCTTGGATCCTATATGAGATTTTTTAAAGGAGTACTACAATCTGAGACTTTATTTTGCAAAGGATTGTTAGAGGTCTGTATATACGTATATGCTCACCACGTTTGAAGCCGTACTATAAATAAACTAATACAGTAAATCCTCGAATTGGCCCCCACTCCTCGAAAAAGCCTCCATCGAATAGGCCCTTATTCTAGAGCTTCAGATTGTTAATTGCCCCTCCCCTCGAAAAAGCCCCACCCCAGGTGACGATGAAGACTTTGGTTAAAACTAATGGTTAACTTTAGACTGCTTTTTTAATATTACGGAGAAAAGGAGCTTTGACAAAGAGCTCTTTATGTGACATATATCAAATAATTGTATAAGCCCCCTCGAATAAGCCTTCCCCTCGAATTACCCCCATCTGAAAAGCATCAAAAATAAATAAGCCCCCAGGGGGCTAATTCGAGGATTTACAGTAGGTGCTCAAGGGGCATCTGCTTTAGGCATTAAGATGCTACACGGTACGTTATCATTATAAGTGGAAAACTTTGGGGTAGAGACTGGAGAGAATTACAGAAAAGAGAAAGCACATGCAGGGCTGTCCGGAGAGAATTTCTGGATGGATTGTGTGGCCAGTTTGATTTGCCGACTGGAGTCAAAACCCCAAATAACCATATAAGTAATGAAAATATGTTGTCGATGGGCTCATGTTTCATAGCATTGAATCTGTTGATTTTTTATTCAAAATGGTTTATTAGAGGGAGGCCCTTTAGATATAGGTCTTATTGCAGGCTTTTTGGTTTTCAAAATATATGACAGCATAGCGTTGGGGTATTTAATTTCAGAGGTACAGCACTTGGTGGACTTTGAAAGCTGGAAAAAAGATTTTGGAATCTGACAAAACACTGGTATGGGCCTCCTTTATAGAGAGGGAAGGAGAACCCGTTGGTTTCCTGCTTCCATGTTTTCCTAGAATTATTTGCAAATATAAATAAAATTATGCAGCATTCTGTTCAGAAATAAGTTTTACCAAATAGTTTGCTTTGTGGATCATTTCCGAATCATTTTATGAATAACAAAGATCAGACATATACCATGCAAAACCGACACAATGTTGCAAACTCACGATCCAAGTTAAAGTCAGAGTCTCTTTCATTTTCTTGAAAATTCAAAAGGATACTATGTATCTTTTGAGGTTTCGATCTACTTTAGCAAGTGCACTCCCTTTATATATCCTGTAGATTGCCTGACTAAGTGTCGATCTGACTCACTATGTCGAGCCTTTAAATTGAAACTGTGGATATTGAATTGGGGATAGATAATCTGCTAGAGATTAGTTTCCAGCCACGCCCATAAAATATTTCCGAAGAAAATATCATACCCATCATTTTACAGAAATGTAGTTCGGTAGAATATTCTTGTTTTAAGGCCCGAGATAGTTTTGATGAGAAATTTGTGCCAGGATTCATTTTGTTCAAATATGAAAAGTTTGGCAATCAATCGATATATTCTTTATAAATTTTGCTTTTATAAATTTCATAAATTAATACTTTATTAAGTATCGTAGAAAGTAATGTATAATGAAAGCAGCAATTGAAAACCAAATATAAATACTTAGTTGTTAATGAATGTCTTCTTTTGATGAGTTCGTCCGATGGACACTTCTTGAGCTTTCTTTGCACAGATTTCCTTTTCCGTATAATGAGGATACTCCTATTGATTTTAAGAAATGACCCAATTCCTGATACTAGATTTAACATTAATAAATTTTAATTATTTAGCAAAGAAGAGCGTTTGGAAATAGTTGGTGACCACACTCTTTTCTTCCCAAATTTGACTCTGCACCGCCACCTTGTGGAGTTTGCTACCGGCATCCTTGGTAATAGAGGGTTTCTGGTTATGGCTTAAGGACCTTGATTATGTCACAAACCTGCATGTATTGCACCAACTATAGACAATTTGCTTGTCTCACTCATGTGCTTATGGTGATTTTAAACTTAGGGGACTGCAAACAGTCATTCCGAATGAGCAATAAAAGAGCGATCAGGGCACAAGACAGTTCCCCATCTCGATTGCTGTCGAGACGTGTTGAGTTGCAGCTATTTTTCTTAAAAATTACCGCCTTTTTGAAAAGATTTCCAAAATGAAATGGAATTCTTCCCGGTTGGAAGGGCTGCTGCTTTAAAAACACTTTGAATATTTGTTGATCAATATAAGGTAGTAACTTTCATTTGCTCTTTCTTTGTTTGTTTCGTTGCACAGGTCCTTGGTTAATAACAGAATATGTATTCTGAACAAGTTAACCTGTATAAATATGATCTATTATTATCATAATTATTATCATCCAGCTTCCTTGACTGCCTATGGTTTCGCCATATTGTTTTTACAGTGTTTGCCATTCGTTACTATATAAGAATCATATACAGACAGGCTGTATACAGAGCTAAAATGCGATAGTAATTCAATTGGAAATGATAATAAGATGAGAATAATTATGAACAACTTTCGGTCTTAAGAAGCATAAAAAGCATCCCTAAGTTAACTAGACCTTGCTATCACTCAAAGATAGCACATATTTTACTTTTACATGTGATAATGTTCTCTTCAGTTTTCATCGATGGTCACAGTACTATCGGCCGTTCTTTAACACTGTACTGTTATACAAATTAAAGCATTCTTGCTAAGAAAGAAACTTTCAGCAGGTTTAGTGAAATCATTAAAAACTACTAAATTTCAGTACTGGACCAAAGAACCTTTCTTATAAAATGAAAAACGTTTATGTTACGTAGACTCTCTTCGAAATCTGTTTGGTCAGAATAACCCAAAATACTATTAAGGTTATTATTTGTTTGAGTCATAGATGTCGAGATATGCTTTTCTGCTTGGATCTGATATATCTTATTGCATTCATTTACACACTTTCTGCAGATTTAAACTGCAAGAAATAATCTATAGTAGATTCTAAATAAGATTTATTTGTAATCCATTGTCTGGATTCTTGTGAGCTGAGAGGCTTAGGCCCAAGAAAAGCTTTTGTGTACACAGATGAATATATCAGGGGTTTCAAACCCCAAACATTATGTTGACAAACAACTAATTTAGTAGGGTCTGTAAATCTCACTTGCGCTACTACTGCAACTAAGAGGAATTAAGTTCAACTGGGTAAGAAAACACATAATAGTGAAGACCTTACGCAAAAGAGAACGATAAGGCACTTAGCAATTGAGATTTTAAGTTAAGCGAAGTCAGAAACAATCGCTTATAAAAGGGAAAGCTTTTATTTTTTACTGACTTCGATACATCGTAATTTCTCTAAAACACAATCCCTAAAATCTATGCTTTATTTTTCCACTGCTTTCTCAAGTCTGAATATGGAAAGAGTTCTAGGCCGTTTTATAGGGCAGACCATCTTAGTTACATAAGCGAGGTAGTGTTTGTTTTGTGCTCTCTATTGCCCCTCTTTCTTAGTCTGAAAATAACTAGGCATGCGTTTTGAACAACATCCGGTTGCTTGTATCTTCTGGTTCTTACTTACCATGGGCAGCAGCCTTACTGTTTGGTGAGGTTAATTAACATTGCCAACAGAGTTCACACACGACCAAGCATCTACAAACATTGAATGTCTATCATTTTTCTTATTTGAGAATCGGATATAATGTCACAAAGTTTTAGCACTTACCCGATAAGATGTCTTATTTCTCGTTACCAATATAACCATAAAGCACTCATGAATCATGATCGTATCTGATGGTGCGTAAAATTCTAAGTTTCGTTGTCTTCTGTAATGCCTTGCCTGAATTGCACCAAACCAAAGGTTTCTATGGCCTTTTGTCCCGTGTGGTTTTAGCAATTGTATCGAAAACACACACGAGACATTTTAACATTTATGCTCAAGGATATTCTTGTTGCTGAGTAACGTAGAAATTGCAAAAGAAATTGCAAAAGAAGTAAATCATTCAATTTTCCTCTTCTTAGGCTAGACTATAAAGCATCTACAATCCGCAATAGCATTGTAGAGATCTCCTTTTAAATAGGATGGTTGCACAAAAGAATCATTATCTGCTCAGTGTTTGTGCTGTTTACTTTTAATTATGTCTTACCGAACCTTATCATTTCCTGTGAACACATAGATAACGAAGAGTTCAAAGATGAAAAGAGGCAACTAAGCTTCATTTACTCTGGGGTGATAGGGGGGGAGGTCTGCGGGCTTTGTAGTCTATTCCCTTCCGGGACCATTAGTAAGATCCTCTTTGATTATTTTGCAGTTTGCTTTGACATTCATTAAATGCTTCACGCCATTTTGGAAATGGTAGCATCATCTATGAGGTACCGACATTTGATATGGCCTGGACTGCTATAAACAGTATGTTTGATTTTGAAGGAGACATTTATGGAACTGAGAGAGATATGATCATGATGAGTCGCTAAAACCCTGTGGTGAAGTCCAGGAAGAATGTTTTAAATGTAAAACGGTCGATGGTGATGAAGAGAACATCCAACTTCTTGCATGCATTATTGTCCACAGCTGAAATTTCCCATCGTTTTTGTGAACAGGATTAAGATAGTGGAGAAAATGAACAGCACGGCATTCCAAACTTGTTGAAAAAATCATTCTTTATTTTCAAAGCTAAAAAGATTTCATATGTATGAAATCTAAGACTCAATCCATTACTTCTCTTGATTACCTGAAGAACTCGTGATTAAACTTTTCCATTTAATACAGCCCCCCATAAATCAGGTCGTAAAATCCTTACCTCCTCTTTACTACAGTATCAGACCACCTTGTGATCCGCTACGAAAGTTTTATCGGAACTGTTTCCCGTTTACAAACACACATGTGATCCGATACAAAATTTGTTCGGTTAACCGAAAACGGGGCACTGTTGTACCTATACGGATCAAAAGCTGTAGCGGTAGGGTATAAATGCAATTATCTTGAGCAGTTTTTGCGGTTGTCTGGGACAGTTATTGCAGATTTGCTGGATCAATATCAGTTCGTAGAAGCATCAATCTTCAACGTTGAACACCTGATATTTGCCGTCCCAACTTCTGTGTGAGAACTGCTTCATTGCACTGAATTATCATTTTATTTGCAGCAGGGGCGGAGGTAAAAATTTACACTTTCTACCTACGGTGGATAAACTACAACCAGAACTGCCGAAAATACCTGTAACCTGCTGTAACTCCGAATATGTCCACAATAAAACTGCACTCTTTTCACATAAGAAGGTGCCCTTAGTAAAAGAGCTCTTGGATGTAATCAAATATCCCCTCGACTCTCCCTAAAGAATATAAGAGATATCACATTTGCATTACAGTTACGCAGTGTTCTACGGGAAGAGGGGAAGCTAGGCCAGGAAAACTGCAAGAAGTTCCAACTATTTTGGCAAGGATTGCAGATATGAAAGGTCAATCCAACCTGAAGGCCATCGTTGCAAATTGCAGCCTTTGTCTAGCTCACATACTCTCTTGAGATAAGTCTTTTATTAATAATCCACACTGCTATACTTCACAGATGCAAAAGATTCAATACGACTTTGCAATCAGCATAAGAGGTTTTGTATCGAGGTAATCAGATATCTATACATAGTTCGTATCCAATGGAAGTAGATTGCATTTCTTGCTTCCTCCGCTCTTGCCGTTTTGCCTTATGATTTCTATTGCGTGTTTTTACTTCCAGAAGGTGTAAGCTATACATTACGTACCAGAAAACCCTTGCTTGCACTTGGAAATCCATAGGGTAATAGGAAAGGTTACTTAGTCTGAGCACATGGACAGGAACATTCTCTACCCTGCATCGACGCATAACAGCCTTGTCGCAGTAGAGTGGTAGCTAACAGGGATCAGGAGCGTAAGTTCAATTCCTTTCACTTTCATATATGTTGGAAAAGTTCTCATTTAAGCTTATAAAATGTTAACCCTCTTTGGATTACAGGGTTGAGATTTGGTAAGATCTCGATACTGCAACGGACACCACGTGCAAGTTTTGAATCTCTGTGAGCACACTTGAGGGTTGTAAGCATTGCCATTTCGTAAACTGGCGACAAATTGAGTCGTCTGTCTGATCTATATGATGAATACGGAAAAGTCTCTTGATGTCTTTAAATGAAAACAATAATAAATATGTCAGTTTATTTTGATTAAAATCATGGAAAAGCTTGTGAATTTCTTGTGATACATGCAGTTATGTAATTTTCCCAGTTTTCCAGCAACCGTACAATAGGAAGATGTGCATCATGGCGATACCGACAATTACTCTTTTAGTAACATTTGCTACATTCTCAAGCATTCAAGGATTGCAAGGTCAGTATCAATTAATTACTGTGTACTTAAGGCACGTTCGCGTTTCTCAACGCTGTGAATATGATCATGAGCGGACAGTGCCACACGTCCTCAGACTAATGGTAAGTAACTGTTTTGTTCCAGAACAGTTTATCCTGTCTGCTACATATCTAAAATGTAATGTAGAGTGTGCGATGAGATGGCAAGTGTGTTTTGAACCTAGGACGAAATTCAGCAGAAGTTGTTTGTTGTAAAATTTGGCCGAATTTTGTATAATTTGGTATATTTAACTTCGATCTGTTGCGATTTTAGGTGATAATAAGGGGAAACTGGAGCCAATTGGGACTACTACAGGTTTTAACAATGCTAAGGAGCGAGAAGAATTTTTCCAGAAGTTGAAAGAGACACATATTCCTTTACGGGAGACAGGCTTGCCAATTGCAAACGGCAAAGGTGAACTATCTGCTAGGAATTTTAAAACTAGCATAATAACAAATATGCCTGAGTAAGAATCTTTTGAGACGAAACATGCTGCTTTGAAGTAATTTTGAATAGATTACATTCGAGTTCTTTTCTCTTAAAATCATTCAAAGTATAGGTCGTATATCACCCGGTGCATGTTTATATTTCATCTCTACATATGAGACAAGGTACGATCACTGTCTGTCCACTTTTCATGCACATAGCATAATGAAGTATTATGAAGAAATCTCATTGTCCAAAAATTTGGGTGTAAATGCTAACTATAAGGTTTTTACTTCTAAAACTTCGGAAATGCTTAGAGGGCCTTCACACAAGAAATTTCAGACCGGTTTGAAACTCACGCCGGCCTGAGTTTATTTCGAGTGGGCTAATTTCCTTTGCATTCACTTGCGCACTTCAAACTGGCTTGAATTCACATCAAGCAGCAACAACAACACTTCTGTGCTTTCACAGATTATTTTGGTTAAGAATTCCATCCCAGGATGCACTATAGCTTTGACTTTGCGTGCTCAGTTTGCCCTTTTTGAGAAATCGAGTTCACATGACAATTGCACGCTGACTTGGTATTTCAAACCGGTAAGAGGGATTTGACCACAACCGAACTGAACTCAGGCCGGCGAGAACATCAAACCGGTCTGAAATTTCTCATGTGAAGGCCCTCTAAGGTTTTCCGAAGTTTTATAGGTTAAAACGTTATATTAGCATTTACACCCAAATATTTGGATAATGAGAATTGCTGAAAGAAACAGTCTTATTTCAGATAACCCTGATAATTTTGAAGACTTCGTGGAAGATGTTGATGTACACGAGGATACATTTACAAGAAAAAGATCAAACTCGAAGAAAGTTCAAAATGATGGTTCGTATATACAAATACGGAAAATGTATAATGGATGTATTTGATGATCCGCTGAGAGCACTTTTGTCTGTGGGTGTGGCACTTACACATCCCACTGTAGGTACGGGCCAGGTTACGGCAGTTACAAATAGCCGTATTAGAATTTGTTTCCAAAAACTCTTCATCTAACTTGTTGCATATCCAAATTTAACCCGAATGGCATTTAGATGGTTGAAAACATCTAGCATCACAAAGGAAAAGATTATTTTCACAGGGTATGCTAATTGATATAATAGCCAACAAAAATGGCGCCTATGTTGAAGAGAGACTTTTTCATTGCAAATCCAATGCTTTTTTGATCTGAACGAATTCAATGCATTATTCTAATTTTTCTAGATGACTTAGAAAGCCTTGCTGATAATGGAATCGAACTAGATGCCCGTCTTCCATGGCCATGCAGAAGACGGAGGTGGTGGGGAAGCTGCGCAGCCCGACGTCGCGCAGGAATTCCCCTTCCGAAGAGAATTCGCATTTCTGTTAAACGAAGGAGACGAAATAGAATGTGTAACTAAATATTAAGCAACACAGAAAGGTAAGTTAGTGTGACTTTAGAAATCTTAAGATTTTTAGCATGGCTCCCATAATTGAAGAATACCTGTTTACAAGAGAAAATGTTGTGAATATTTACTTTATGATTCCTTGGGAAGTTTTTTGGGTTCCTGGAATGCAAGAAAGCTCCAAGAAACCTACCCAATAGAAGTGGAAAATTTGGTGAGTTTCCAACAGAAATTTTGTTTGGGGGAGTGTGACACTCCCTGCATCGAACATCAGGTGCATGCCAGTTGTTGTCTCACAATCTCTATTTTGTCCACTTCTACACGCTGATTGTGCACATCACATAGCATGTCAAATAGGAGCCTATTCTATCTTACGTAGCATACAGATATGATAGCACAACACAGTTTAATCCATAAAACCAACTGTTCTAATATTTTTATAAATACAAGCTAGTAACGTATAGCTATGGTTATCTTTTTTTATAACAATTTTAGGGCTATCATTCACCCAAATGGAATCAGAGAACTGATTTATTTGAAGATACAAAATTATAGAGCAGAAGGAACCACAAAAGTTGTGTTTTATACTGAATCTGGCATATTGCAGGAACAGTACTGAATACACTGTCGGTTGAATTTGTAAATAGTAATTTTATATACTTTGCCTTGCTTCTTGAATCGTGGAATCATTATTAGCAATCATAGCAATCAGTTGAGCATGTGTTCCTGTCCTATTGTGCAGTTAGTGTTGGAAAGAAGCGTAAAATTGAGGGAATAATGTCTTGTATTCACTATAGAGCAGGGTAGATCATTAGCTCGTTGAAGGGAATATCCATTATATATTCTAAGTAGAATAATTTTTGGAGTTATCTAAAGCATGGCCTTATTACCATTTAGCAGCATTTGCTTTTTAGACTTTGCAATGTTGATTTTAGACATACTATGGGGATGCTTTATGCAGAGAGGAACAATTATTGCTATTTTACAACTAGATTCGAAGACAGTTGTGTGAAAAAATTTTATGTTCAATGGGATGGCGCTCGTGCTCTGCATTTTTCCTGTTCTTCTTCTTAGTTTTCATTAATTTTCACAAACAGATGCAACGTTAATTCTAATTTATTTGGGTTTTAACTAGAGTTGTATTTTAAAGAGAATATCATCTTCAATAGTACAGTATGTATGATATTTTGGTGACTCTGCTTCCTTTGCTGGGTGGATTGGGGAAAAGAGACATTATGGATAATGTCAACATGATTGAAAACAAACTAGCTTTAGGCTCTCTTTGAAATCATGGCGTCATCACATCTTTCCCTGATATCAATAGATGCTTGTCAAAAAATCAGTAGATTGTCGAGAGCTGCTTGCGTGAAAGTACCTGGAAGACTGTCCAACCGTTCCGCTTTGAGCGGGACAGTCCTGCTTTCAGTCCGTCATGAAAATAAAAACAAGTTAGAGTCAGGTAACGAGCTGGTTGCTTTAAGAACAGAAGCAGTTGACTTTCAGATAGCCAGTTTGCCAGAACGATAAGCATGGTTCAATTAGCAATTATTGAATTAGATGGACCTTAAATATGAAAATTTAGTAATTTAGAATTTTCAGTAAATATCTTTCTTCTTAGCGAAGACCTCGCTTACAGTCATAATTTCTTGTTGGTGGAAGGGGCTTTTCCTACGAGGAAAAATTCGAGACTAAAACGATCGATCGAGACAGTTAGACCGAAGTGCAATTTATTACTACCATTTAGCAATTTTGAGCCCTCCTTTAAGGATAGAATATCCTATGAAATTATTACACTAACAGCTTTGTTGAAGAGTATTTCTCCCTAAATGAATAAGATATGAAATATGAAATGAAAAAAGTTTGCCAAATCCTGATCTTCAAAAGTCACTGCTTTAAGTTTTGGAAAACCCTATAAAACTAGTCAAAATATCATGGAACAGCTCAAAATTGTCTATAAACTCAAAAAATTCAAATTCCAAAGAATAAAAGGTCACATTTCACCTTCGCGAAGAAATGCACCGATATTGTTATGTACTACTTTGGTGTGTCGCTGAAAATCGTTTTTAATGTACTTATTGTAAGTACATGTAAGTACTGAATTAGGCGTCGCCGCGCTTATCTACCTATATAGTCAACTCTCTCTTAGTGGACACTTCTATAAAGCGGACACCTCACTAAAATGGACATTTACTGGAAGTCTTTGTCAAAGTTAATGGGAAATGCTGTATGTTCGTATTCTATAAGACAGACACCTCGTTAAGACGGACAGCGGACACTATTTCATTGTGTGATCTGTTGCCAGATCACGTTGATTGTATGAGGCAGGATAACTCAATAGATACAACTTGGTTTCTTTAAATTCGATATAACTACTGAGGTCTTTCTCAAGTACCTACAGCATAAGCTTCTAACTCAAACTCTACTCTAACTCTGCTCTCTCTTTAGGATATACGGGGGGTATATATGGGGTAGGATATGATTGCATAAGTATTGCACTTGCGACATGCAATCATATCACGCGGAATCACACTACCCTAACTTGACCAAATATAGAGATATAGCAACGTTATTTTATTCTAGAATCATCCTAGCATTTATGTCTGATGCAAGGTTGGAGTATACGAAATATATAAACAAAAGAAAGTCTGCAGAATAATGCATGGCGATGATATGGGGATTCCATATCATGCTGTCTAGATCTTGCGTCATAGGCGAAATTGGTTGCACGTGCAATAGATACGACTAGACCTACTAGAAAGTACTAAATATGGCAAAGTTTTGCCTCCTACCGACAAGATGATTCATATATATGGCGCAATGCGTACAGCGTCGCAAATAGATTTTGCTGCATATAGTAAGCACTATTACAATAGTCCCAAATGCACAAAACACTTCAAAGAAGCGGACACTATAAAATTAATTTTTGTTTGAAAACAATGCTTCAAAAGGTAAATTTAACAAACAGAATTGCAAAACATATTGTAAATTGAATATCACATCTTATACCGTTGGTTGTTTTCATTTTCAAGACTTTCATTCTCGGTTGATGATTATCAATTTTGACACAAGCCTCTGCGATTGGTGAGTTCACCCATGCGAGAAAACACGTAAGAGTGACATCGAAAGTGCAAAGAAATTTTGTCCATAGTGACAGTAATAATGATGGTCCAGAAAAAGAGGAATTCTGAACAATTCGTGTTGCTATTCGAATGGTACATAAATTGACACGTAATTTGCACAGAATAGTTTGGAAGAGGAAGAGCTTGTCATATCTTTGAACTCAATTTGCAGATTGCTTAAAAGAAAAGAAGTCAGCGTCTCATGCAGCAAAATAGTGAAGACTACTTTTTTGGGCTGACGTTTTTATATAACCACTCTATTTGTTGAGTCATATCTTATTTATGGAAGTGATGAGAACGTCCTTTTTTATTTGAGCTCCTCGGCACACAAAAAAGGCAATTTTCTGTAACGACCCCTTGTTAAAGAGGACACTCCTCCAAACTCCTGAGGGTGTCCGCTTGACAGAGGGTCGACTGTAAAAAAGGCGGTACTTATTTGACTGCGGCGCTTGATCGATCATTTACGGTATGTTGTAGAGTCAGTCAGCAGCAAAGGGGTAGCAAAGAAAAATACCTGGGTGGATCTAAGAGATCAAAGTCCATTGTAATGAATGTATTTCTCAACCAATTCAACCTCGTGTGATGAATTAGCTTTTCTCACTGAGGGGCAATAGTGAATCTATGCTAGGGCAGTTTTCGTGTAAAGAATTAATGACGATGGTCTGGCTGCTTTTTCGTCAATTCTTACATGCAAACATTTCCAAGCCCTTGTTGACTTAAAAAGGCGGATCAAAGACACAAGACAAAGTCTGCATGTGTTTGAATAATGATAGGGTACTATATACTCATCAACCCTGCTTTTTGACAATGATATCCATGATTGGCATGACTCCATATCTACTGATGTATAATTTATGATGATTTTCGCTAAATTCATCATGTAAATAGGCTTTGCTTGCATCGACTATTGCTTCTGGTTTTATCTCAGCACTGATTCCAGGCAGTGTCTATTGTGATAACCACGTGATGCAGTGAAAGGCTCTGCTCCATTGGTTGATTGGATGACAAGCTTCAAAAAGCCATGTGCAGAGCTCAATAATAGCGACGTAAACAAGACTGGGCAAGTGAATTCCTGGTTTAGGAGTATTAGTGAATAGTAGAACGGATACTTGAGCATGTTATTTTAATTCATTTGATTATGTAAATACAGAAAATACAGTGGCTAAGGAAAGTAACGGCGCATACTTAAGATTGGCGTGGAGGTATCAAAGATCAATATTGGATGTTGAATAGGTTTTGCATTACATTGCATCGAAATAAGTCAAGTGTAAACCTAAATGGGATTTATGTATGTTGCTGTAGTGGAAAACGAATCATTAATAGCGTTTTCAAGGTGAATTATGTCTTAGCAATAGAAGATAGAGGGTACAAGTAAATTGGAGACGAGGACACAAAGTTGTTACGAAAGACGTGCTTTTCGTCAGCAACGGGCCTACATGCAACTAGGCCATCGTGTATATTGTTTGTTACCGTATTCTTGCTTCCTGCAAGGTTACAGTTGGTCAATGCTTCATCAAATTGACTGGTGCTGTTTTAATCCTAAGGCTATCTTACTCCCAACTTAATGTTCAAGGTATTGGACTTTCTTTTTGCACACTATCGAAAATAACTTCGTTTTGAATGAAGGTCAAATTGCTGCTTGATCGTCGCATTTTGATGTTGTGTTTCGTGAACACTATTATAGGTTTCAGTTTTATGTTACTTTTCCTCACATCTTATTGCGTTTTTCTAAAGTTGCACATTCTTTGTTGCACTATTAAATTCGGAAACTGCTGTATTTTACATTGGCGCCTTCAGCTTGTAAAGCCCCCCGATTCTCTTTCTTGCTTTGAAGAAAACAGTAAGCTAAGATGCTTGGCAAGCTGATAGATACCTGATTATTTTCACTTAGATACCTTCATGCATTTGCCAAGCATAAGATGAGCGACGAAGAGAACGTTGTTCAAATTGGAGATAATGAAACACTACGTTCAGGTAATGAGGAGCTGTCAGACGAAGGAGTCCTCCAGTTTAGGCTGGACGAGGAGGACATTGATGAAAATAAGGTGAGAATTTTATTGACATTTCACAGCATGACTTGCTTTTCCGTACGCTGCTTTCAGTCATACACAGGGTTTATTATTTCGCAGGATGGACTTTTGGTATTTTGTAAGATGGACCTGTGCAAAGAAGTAATTATTAATGATAAATGACTGGGCTACAGTGGGTTGTTGGGGAGGTGTGACACATGGGGTGATGTTAGTTACAGCGAACTAGATATTCAAAGAACGTAAGCCGATTTGTACGTCAACTGTTGGCCCTAACTATTTCGATCGTTATTTAGAACAATAGTTTTCTCACGAACTTGAAAGTGCTGTGTGAATCAAGAATCCACGATAGGAACCGAGTTAACTATTGTGGACATTGATAGCATTATAAACAGACAGTTTGAAAACTAGACGTTATGAACAACTGTTTGAATACTACTTATTGGGAAACAGTTGTATCCCAGGGGGTACTCACTACTTCTCTATACAGGGGGTCCATGTCAGCAATTTGTAGCTGACCCCCAAATATTAAGTCACAGTTTAGAGGAACCCCAAATATTAATTTTAAATAGTAGTGAAGAATTGTTCTAACCAGTAAAGTGTGGACAATACCTAAATATCATTTGTAATCAGATTATCGTTGTCATATTTATGATATTAAGACTTTATAATTTCTTTTTCTTTTATAACTTCGTTGTCAATTCTAAGACCCCAAATATTGAATATTTCTTATGCTCTAATTCTCACACCCCACATATTGACTTTTTTAAAGCTGTCCTTCACAGACCCCAAATATGATTGTTTTTGTAAAATCCTAGACCCCAAATATTGACATGGACCCCCATATAGAGAAGTAGGGAGTACCCCCCTGGGAGTTGTGTATGTGCCTGTGTGTGTGTGTGTGTGTTGTTTGTATTGTTTGTCTTATTTAATGTGGGAAGTAAACACTGGTAACTATTGGGAACCTTTCAACCTTTTGGTGCAATTTTGAAGTCTTTTAGGATCTATTTGACCGTTTTAACTAAAGACCCTAAAGGTGCCCTTGGGCATAAGTCTAGATGTATCATTTGATCTTATGTTCTTTTCTGTCACATGTCACATTGGGGTAAGCTTTATATTATATTGTGTGCCAATTATAGTATGTGAATTTTGATTCTGAAGCTCAAATCTAATTGTGTTCTTCTCTAATTATTGCCCACCAGTTTTTCCAAGAGTTTGTCCATGTTTTCTAGCAGTCTACCAAGTGCCATTGAAGGATCAAGCTTTTGCATGCCTCTAAGAGCTTTTGTCTTGATTAGTAGACCCTAAAAAATGTAACTTTTAAGCATTAAATTGGTTATTTTTCCATGTTAAGTCATATGAAACATCTTTATTTCTTTGTATTTTCATAGCACACTAGTTTTTGGAGTTTAGAAAGTAAATTTGGATTGTCATATGTCTACTGCTTCAAGATTTTATAAAGTCATGAAAGTTATGAAATGTGTATTTCACCAGTGAAATTTGTCAGTTTTACTAAAATTAACTCAATTTTATAAAGTTGTATCTCAGCATCTGTACAAGATGCTGAACTGACATTTCAGAATTTTCCTGATAGAGAGGAGCATTATGATAAAGTTCCATCCAAGTGAAAATGTGTGTATTGATCTATATACAAACATATATATATATATATATATATATATACAAACATAAATATATATATATATATATATATATATATATATATATATATATATATATATATACATATATATATATATATATATATATAGAATAAACCACAAATATACTATCCTTTAAGTAAACGTTTCGATCAGAATCTTCATCAGTACTTATCAGTACTTATCAGTACTGATGAAGATTCTGATCGAAACGTTTACTTAAAGGATAGTATATTTGTGGTTTATTCTATTTATGTAATTTATATACGTTGTGGATGCGGCTTAGGTTTAGTTTGTATATATATATATATATATATATATATATATATAATATTTATATATGTATGTATATATGTATTTAAATATATTTTAAATATATTTAGATATATTTGCAAATGTATCTATATTTATTTGTATAATGTGTATTTAGATTTGGGATCATTTGCAGCTTATGAACTATAGTAGTGGTAAGCTACTGGTTGTCTGCTTTTCAGGAATAGTATACTGTAGGTTTATAAAGCTTCCTTTGTATGCAAACTCCATTGCTGAGCAACATTATCTGGAACCTGCCCATATGAACAATTTGTTCATAAGACTGGACCAGTCTGCCACTTTCCCTACCAACTATGTATACCTATTAGACATTGAAAAGTATGGTCTTGTATTGGGAAAATTTTGCACACCTCCTGTATTCATTTTGGAATGAAGATGTGTTGTGCCTGGTGTTGATAAAGCACAGAAAAGGCCTTGTGTTGCAGGGAAACCCCATGGCAAGGAAAGACACCTACAGTTCCAGACAAATATGTCATTGGAACATTGACAAAAACATGGTTTTTGTATCTACAATTGATGATGCTGCCTGATGACATAGGTGCAAGTGGGGCTACTGAATATTTAGAGGAGTTCCATTCCTTCTTCTCTTTCTATATCATTATTGTTGCATTGAAGTATACAGCTTTAGGAAGAATACTTTCCAAGTAATGTTTTTGGATATACTGGAAAATTGTTGATGTAGTACTTCTTCATTCAGGAAGGGTAGAGTCAGGGGTGCAATTTTAGTTTCATTTTGGGTGTTTGACAGCTCTGAGTGTGATATGTGCCTGTAGAGTTGGTGGTTGTACCTTAAGTGGTTTGTCAGTTACCTATTTACAAAGTTGTGACAATTGGACCTCAAGCTGTCTTTATTGACATATGTACATAGTTTTGACAACTGAACTAAAACTAGAACTCTTGGCTTGCATCTCATCACAACAATCACCCTGCACAATGTCGTTATTTGTACCCCTTACATTGACTGTAGAATCCTGTGGATCACTCTTCAGCACAATACTGACTTTAAGTCTTAAAGTAAACGTAATCTTGTAAAGCGGTGGGAGGATGTGGATAACGCTCAGTGTTTTATGACACACCAAAGCCTATGTGCAATACCAAGAAGTATTGAGACTAAGTATCCCAAAGCGATGCAGTCCCCCGTAAGGTGTGTACCCCGCTAAGTATGGGTTTCATATTATTGATGTGGTTATACGAATTTCTACTACTTATTTTCTCCAAATTGACTAAAATAACATTATATCTTGTAAGAATTCTTTTCATTAGTAACGTGCATCGCTGTCCATGAAAATCATATTCAAATTAGTAATGGCATAGCCCAATAAATATAATTCCTAATTATCAACAATAGAAAGCTGACCATGGCGCGATCGGTTTCTTTTATACCCATTGAAATCTCTTATTACTTACGTTTGCTTGTAGTGGGGGAAGGGGGCTTTTGTTGAAAAGATTTGTGACTAGTTCATGCCTTTATGATCCCAGATCAGTTTTCAGAGATGAATTTTATATTGTGGGATTCTGTTTCAGTTGTAGAGACAGAGCGTGATAACCTTGTGATCATCATCATCATTTTCTCTTACAGATTGATTTTAGGCCTTTTCCTCGCCAATTTCTGCTCGATATTTTAGCAGCTTTGCGAAATCTTTAATTGAAAATATTCCCCACATGCTTACACTGCTAGCATTTAGTGTTGAAATGGTATCCAAGCATTTGGTCAAACCTATTCCTATCTAGCGTTATCGATAGTTATTCAATCCTATCCCAAAAGTAGACTTTGATAAAGCCTTGACAGACCGTTCTTTACATCCTGGACTTGCTAATGCTACCTGTTTCACGGTTATGTTGCACACTTTTGTAGGAAACCGTATTTTTCGCTCAGCCTTAATATTCTTAGCATATATATATATATATATATATATATATATATATATAGAATAAACCACAAATATACTATCCTTTAAGTAAACGTTTCAATCAGAATCTTCATCAGTACTGATGATGAGTACTGATGAAGATTCTGATCGAAACGTTTACTTAAAGGATAGTATATTTGTGGTTTATTCTATTTATGTAATTTATATACGTTGTGGATGCGGCTTAGGTTTAGTTTGTATATATATATATATATATATATATATATATATATATATATATATATATATATATATATATATATATATATATATATATATATATATATATATATATATATATATATATATATATATATATGTTTATATATTTATATTTATATATATATATATGTGTATGTATGTATGTATGTATATGTATATGTATATGTATATGTATATGTATATGTATATGTATATGTATATGTATATATGTTTATATGTATATATGATATTCATGCTATATGTAGTATATTAAGATTAAATTGGTTTGAAAATATAAGATCCTTTTGTAAGAACCATGGTAGTCTGAATTTGCTTTAATTCCCATTTATATAAGAACCCATTTAAGCTAAATTGAAACTTCAAATTCTTATACGCACTCTATTACTGTACTTTGGCGCAACAATCACTCATATCATATGCTGATATATTCTATCATATTGTATTTACTCAAGTCAGATTGACAAATTTTTACAGGTAAATTCCGATGATGGTAACAGAGATGATGATGAATACGATAAAATTTTATCATATGACTACAAGTATGCTCCACCGATGTTGGAAGCAAGCGAGAAACTTGAGAAACAGACTCCCATCCCACATACTGACTACAATTTTGACGAAAAGGACTACAGACGTAAGTTACCCATAACTTATCTCTAATTACCAGTAGGGTTGTTTCCTTTTGTTTTCTCTTCATACTCACGATGACTCAGCAATACCTGGGGGTAACTGTATGATAGCTTCGAAGAATGCACGAAAATTGTTGAACCGGTTGAGAGGTCGCCTTTTTTCAGAGTGCAGTGCTACTATTCCGATTCTTGAAGGTTTCAAATTTTATGTATTGATGCAGAAAATTTGAAGCTTAACCCCTCAGTAAATAATTAGAGATCGTTTATATTGGCTTTTACATTCTGTTGAGAAAAAGAATATAGCATGAGTAGTAATGCTATTTTTGAACTACGTTACGTAATAAATAATTGTTATTATTTTTTGGGAAATATCCCAGTTGGCTGACCAGAATAATTTTAATATTTAATATCAATATAAATTGGTTTGGGCACTCCTTAGTTCTAAATATCTTGCCAATGTTGGCCATAATATATCATGCAGAATATTTGAATATCATGCAATTCATTACTAGTTAATATGCCATTGCCGTTAACATGTAAATTATTAATGGAAACACTCGAAGACAGAACAAATTGCTAGTTCATTCTTTGAATCTTTACACAGAGGATAGTTTATAACTAGATCATGAATGGTTTTCTTGATTTTCAATTAATCTTCTCAGGTTTGTTCGTTGGCTTTGAGATATTACTGATTGTTTGGTATTACTCTTGCTAATAGTTGTTCCGTAATTGTTGCTTCGAAATGGACCTGCTACCTGTGAATCGAACCTCATTTTTATTGCTGTCTAACGAATATTGGGGATATGTTAGCAGAACCTCTTTTAACGCTATTCTTCATACATAAAATATTTAGGTGAAGACAGGTTAGCAATGGATCGTTCCTCAAAATTGTCTTTTGTATAATATGTCTCATCACACTAAACTTCCCATTTTTCCTGTAGCGCCTTAGATCTCAGGTATTTTTATGGCTTCTTTTTATTTCTATAAGTTTTGATTGAAGTCATTTTTACGTGAATGAAGGAAAACTTTATTCTTCTTATATCACTCGCTATCACGAACTACTGTTCCTGGTATAGAATATCAGCTCTCTTTGTGGAACTTTCATGACTGAAGCGGCTGCAAAGCGGCATTAGTTTGTTGTAATTGACAAATATTGTACGACAAATGTTGCTCCATTTGTATAGCATAAATTATATGTTTATACTGCCGTATGCGCAGTTTGTGCCTTAGTAGAGCTTTGACTTTGCAAGTTTGCAATTTTAACTTTTCCAATAGGAAATTCTACGCCGTTGGTAGTTTCCCATGTTAAAAGGAATTATTTTATTCCTCCTCATTCTCACCAACCATTGAGCTCCTTTACCTCATCAATTGACACATTTGACACTCTTTCAGTAGCTTTCCTGTGTCCTCAAAGTATGAAAACGTATCTTTGGCTTTCAATTTCATTACACCCAGAGCAACTCAGTCGTTCATATTGCCTGTTATCAGGTTGTTACACCTCGGGTAGATCAATAGTTACGTTGTATCCACCAGGTTTTTAGAACTTTCCTCCATTTATGTGTCTACCCCCATTATGGGCAACCCTCCATCATAGCCGTCAACTTTTACATCCCTCCATTCTCTTTGTTCTGAAAACTTGTCTACCCCTTCTACTTAGCGGGGTACACACCTTACGGGGTATTGCATCACTTTGGGACACTTAGTCTCAATACTTCTTGCTATTGCTCATAGGCTTTGGTGTGTTTATCGGCTGTATTTGTGACCAAAGATGTGGTCTGTATCCTCGTGGCTTCTTGATGGTTAGACAAAGTAGTGCTTCAAGCTCTTAGAGAAATTGGCTGCATAATCGTTTGGAAATGAAAGCTCGTATCATCGCAGTTTTGATTCTACAGTCTTTGATATGAAGTCCAATCATTTGCCAATGGTTTTGCACACTACATATCTATTTCTGAATCAAGATTAATACGTTCAGTTTTGAATGTTTTCTTCATACTTTTCTTCATTCTTCATACATCGCCATAAAAATGAGGTTCGATTCACAGATAGCAGGTCCATTTCGAAGCAACAAGTACGGAACAACTATTAGCAAGAGTAATACCAAACAATCAGTAATATCAATTTTCCCATTGTGGTAGCCCACTCATGACGTAATATATATATATATATATATATATATATATATATATATATATATATATATATATATATATATATATATATATATATATATATATATATATATATATATATATATATATATATATATACATATATATATATATACATACATATATATATACGTGAAAAGTCTGTTGGTACTACAGAACTTCACTATAGCACGAAAAAGGGGACATTATATATATATTTGTATATATATTTGTATATATATTTATATATATGAATCGAGAAACTTCCACAAATTCCTAGATATCAATTAACTATTGAAGGGAAGTTTTCATACGCGTATGGAGTCGCACAAGCTACAAAACGGATTTCAGATAGATTTTTTATAGATTTTATTGAGTTATATTTGATCTTTTAGGCCATCGAAAGATATCCCAACACTACCATGAGCCAATTAGACCGCTGGTTAAGGGTAAATCAAAGAAGAAGAAAAGATCCCACAAGGATGAAAAGAAAGCAGACAAGGAGAAGTTTATGAAGTCTCCACAAAAGTTCCCTGTAATCAATATTATGCCGCAAATCGCAGAAAACAAGGAATTAACTCAAGAACAAATATCTGATCATGAATCAGAAAGAGTCGTCTGGCCGAGGGTATGTACTTACGTATACCACGTGCTTTGTGTTTTTGACATGTAAATTCTTTTGAATTTCCTGACGTTTATATTTTAAGCAAGGGTTGTAAACAATGGCAGTCACATCTTAAAGTTAGTAAACGGGTTCAATGGCCTAAATATGTCTTAGGAGATTTCTATTAGCAGATGTGAGAATGTATCCGCTCCGTTGTCTGGTAGTTTTAGCTGCAGAAAGGTATTATTCTCATATTCAGGCCTCAGAGTTGATCTCCAGCAACTTAGTATCTGCAAGCAGTTGCATAGCATTTGACTTCAGTGCCATATGTTTTCAGGAAATTGATGTATGAAATTGATGTATGAGAAAGAGTGCTATATAGAATGGGAGTCAGGCAATATCACATGAAATTGAGAAATTTTAAGGACTTCAGTGAGAGTATGATAGATGTTTTGAATAGAAAATCATTTTTCTTTATTCGATGTGGTCTGAAAGGCTCAGTCTTACAGCTTTTGCGAGCTATATTTGTGCCTGCGAAGTACCTGCGAAGTTCTTAGTGCTTTGAGTTATTGAATATAGAGAGATACGCCATCTTTGATGAAGCAGATGTATGCATAGGTGACCTAGGTATCTGACTTATTCTGCGATGATTATCAACAAAGGCCTTTAGTTTCTCAAGTATGCTAATTGGTCGTCATTTGGAGGACATCGCACGGAAATGTTAGATGTAAAACAGCTCAGATTAGAAGATGGAAGAGCATTTCTTACAAAAGATAGCCTCATTTGTCGGAATTTCTACCGATATTATCACACAATCTGTTGGTATAAGGGTTTTTGCAACAATGCCTAATGAAGTAAAATTCTTCGTGTTCCGAATCCCTGTCTTTAAAATTGAGTTTTCTGTTAAATTTTTTATAAGTTCGATGAACATTACCACGGGTTGCCCCAAGCGGCTTTCCTTTTTCTATCCACCTGCCTATGAGATTTAGAGCTCTAATGGACTGTTGCCTCGCTGGCTAAGCACTGGAAACAACTTTGCATATCACAGTTAAAACATGGCAAGACCATCGAAGAAGTACTATGTGTAATTTATCTAGGGGCTTTTCATCAGATTGGTAGGGATTTACTAGTTATTTTTCATTACAGCCTTACTTTAAGAATATTCAAGGCTAGAATTGTTTTTCACCATGTGAGTTCACTGACTATTTTAAGTTGATGGAGCATATTGCAAGAGTTAAGACATGCCAATATTGAGTTGGTAATGTGGAGATATTCCTACCAAAGTGATTGATCCTTTCTTTACAATTTGTGGGCATTTCGGAAATATAAATAGCTTCGTACAAGCAGAGAAACTCATGGCAGCTTAGCCTGTTCATCTTGGCCTCCAAGTAATATCATTTGGTATAGGACGAAAAGATGGAAGCTTATTTTGGCATACTGGAAGTACTTTTTTGTCCAACATTCATCAGAATATGAAACGTCAATTAGTTACTGCATTTGGCTATATACTCTCGCTTGTCGTTATCACCACTATGCGACGTTTCATATTCTGGTGATCTGGTGAAAGGTATTTTGAACTGTTCCCTGTGAAGTATCGAAATTCTGCAGTAGGAGTGGGCCCGGCGAGAGCCAGATCGGACCCCGGGTTACAAATATCACGGGTCGACCCGGACCCGGGTCCTTGTTGGTCTCATTAAAAACTAGCATTAGCAGCAAGTTCCCCGGACCATTGCCAGGGATATTCGCCGGCTACACTCCCCTCTCGACGGTATTGAGTAGGAGACGTTTGGTTAGCCATTTATAGCGTAGTTACACTTTGCATGTTGATGACATACCATAATTCTGTTATCTCACTGTAGTACCTATCTTAATTACTACTGGCCGGTGGTTGTAGCTCAGGCCTGTTGTAGATATTTAATCAACATATTACCAGAAAAATTTTCATCTTATAATGCTTAGAACTACATGCCTATCTATATTTTCTTCTTCTTATACTTGACAGATTTCGTATCAGTTTCTGTTTTAGTGTACTGTCCCGTACTATCTGGCATTGCAGTGCCAGAAACAAGGGGCGTTTACAAGACCACTGTAAGGCAAACAATAGAAGTTTATTGGTGGAGGTCTACCGACAGTTTTCCCGGATCACGCCCATCTCCTACAGGAACGCTTTTTAGTGCAATATACTTCCACCCCCCCCCGCATTTTCAGAAAATTTCGTAGCTACATAACCCACTAAGTTTTGTACCACTAATTTTCATATTCAAGATGACTTTTTGAATTTTCAAAATCGCTATTGGTGGTTAAGGTGACTGTTTTTTGGGGCCTGCAGCATTACGAGAAGGCCTTAATCTTAATCGTAAGGGGCCTTAATCCCAGTCATAGATTTTGAATCGTACACCTACTGATTCCATGTAATCCTTATGTATGAAGTAAAATACCCGCTTTACTATGATGTTTAGGATTTATGGTATTAGGGAATTACATATTTGGTAAGAGTTAGATGCCTATTAAAAAATTCGCAGGACAGCACGATCGGTGACTCCCTATGCACCATTGTTACGGAAAGGAACTTTGAATTTATTTTATTGAGTTGTCGTACCGTAAATCTTCGAATTACCTCTCCCCCCCGGGACCTATTTATTTTTGCTACTTTTAGATTGGAGTATTGTCGAGAGGAGGGCTAATTCGAGGGGGGTACTTATAAAATTATTTAACGCGTGCCACATAGCAACTTGTGTTCAAAACTCCGTTTTCCATAATGCAAAATAATGGTGTAAATATAGGTTTAGTCTACAGCAAGGTTTTCAGCATCTTATCTTGTGGGAGCTTGTTCTAAAGGGAGGGCTTGTTAATTATTAGAAATTATGGTGTGCGACTTATTTGAGGGGGGCAATTTGAGGCTTTACGGCAGCTAGTTTCAGATAAAAATAAATTTATTCTTTTTATGTATGGAGTTGATTAAGCTAGTCTTTTCAATTCAGGATCAGAAAGACGCGCCCCCGCGAAAACACCGACACCGTCATCGACATGATAAAGAGAAATCTGGCGAAAGCCATCATCATCATCATCATCGTCGACATCATCATCACCACCGTGGATTTAGCGAAACTGACAGTCTGGAATCCAGGGTGAGAACTGGTCTGCAGACTTTGCAAGAGGAAAATAAGGCTATTCATGACATCACCAATGAAATAGATGAAGATCAGTCCCTTGAACTTCTGGATGTTAAAGATCGTGATACGATACAAAGTAAGTGGAACGTTCTTGCTGGTACAATACTCTAAGTATCGTTTGTTGTTGTACCTTATCTTGTTATCTGTCACCATTCGCTGTTACATAAAACTTGCTTGATGATCAAAATCTTGCATAAATCTAGGGGTTTGTTTAGGATTTCCTTTTGACTGGGGTTTTCGGGAAGGGGTCATAGGGGTTTGGACTGTTCTCCTTTGACAGGAATAGTTTGTATCATGTTGAGGGATGGCAATAGATATTGGAACAATGCACACATTGCAGGATACGGGACAATGCACACATTTATTTCAAGACCGTACGGAGTTTTTCTAGGGAACAAAAAACCTTTATGATTCCATTTATGTTTGGGTAATATGAAGGATTCATTGCTGTTAGTAGGTGTCAATATTGTACAAGATGTATGGGCAAAAATAATGGATTAGGCCATTTTTAGGGCATCATGGAAAGATCATGAAAAGAGTAGGGCAAAAGTTAGGCTAAATGACATGAATGAAATAGCTTACTTTTATAGCTACTTAAAAGTTGTAGAAGTATTTTTTGGCTTTTTAAGATTTAGGTATTTTGCGTACAATAGTTAAGTTGCTTTGAAAAGCATACGTCATGAGACGCTGATTTAGATAACATATCCACAGAATGCTTGTTCCTTTGGGAAATCAGTCTATGCTACCACTGTATTCGTTAACTTAGTACATGTTTTCTTACTTAGGCCACCGGTATGAGCACCTGAAAGGAATGCGTCGTCGTGTCGCAAGACACCGGCCTAAGTCTGGCATGACGACGCATATGGCACAGGAGGCCTCTACAGAGAAGCCAGCGCATATGCAGATTACCCTTCCGAAATACAAATACGATCATGTTCCAAAAGAGGTATGTATCGGTTAGGAAGTGTTAGATACTCTACCTTGATCTTTTCCGTTTAGATAAAGAGGTGTTTATCAAAGCGTCTTCTTCACAGGCCAAAGTGGCATTGAAACCCAGTGTATTTCGTACCCTGTGCATTGTTAGCGATAGCAGTCACTTTCTTAAGGCTCAATATTTCAAGCTTAACAAATATGAATAAGAGATGGAGAACAGGTTGGAATATGTGCTACTGTCTCTTTTTTACGGTGACTCGAAATGTAGAATATCGTGCAACATCCTCGCGTTCGATCCGCAGCTTGCTTCTGTGATGTCCGCAGTAGCAATTCGTCACCCTCGCGGTTAGTAGAACAATGGGAATCGAGGATAAAGGAAGATACTAGCGGGAATAGAAAGCGTTGTTTCACGGGGAAGTACAGAAATTATTGTGACAGCAAATAGCATACTCCTGTACAATCCATATGTCGGGAATTTCATTCCGTCATCGTATACGTGATCAAGGTGTACTGTGCAGCTTTGGACAGAATACCTTTTACTTCATAGTATAGCAGGCGTTCTGCTCACGAATCAAATTGACATTGGAATCTGGTGTATTCTATACCTTGTGAATTGTAATCGAGAAAAGATCACACACCTACTCGATCAACGGAAATGGCAAAGATGAGGGCCTAATATTTTCATTCTAATTTTTGACCACTCGAATCCAATGAGCCTGAAATTGCTACTCATTAGTACCAGTGGGCTGTTAGGATTTCAGCCTGACCCTGAAATTCACGCTAATTGAGTTGCACAACCTACTCTATCGATAGCAAAATGATGTGTTTCCTTGGTAAACCCTTACTAGCACGGCCTAGCTAACACAATTGCTGCAGTCCTTTTTGTGATCAATTAGATTCGTCTGTATTACCGCTGTACTAATATAACAGATGATGTACTCTCAGGTGCCAAATAAACCCCCCCCCACTTATTAATTTTTCGATTTTTTCCCAACCCCCCGGGCCTTATTAGGACCCCCCGTTTGTTAATTTTAAAGAAAATGCAATTGTTTAGAAACTCCTCATTTCATTTCCTTTCTATGTTAGTACCATTCACGCGCAATCATTCGAATGTTGATTTAAAAATCGAATCATTACATGTATCAAAACAATTATCAATTGATATCGAAGCATGTGTCAATTGATACTAAAACATAGTCAGTTGATTTTGGTCAAAATGACTTGTGATTATACTTTCTGGCATACTACTTCTAAGAGAATGTCGCGAAAATTTGCTACTGCAATGACAACCTGCTAAAATAACAACCTGCTTTTGTTTTTCCCACCCCCGTTTTTATAATTCAAACTTTTTTCCAACCTCTTGTTTATTAGGACCCCCCTGTTTATTTGGCACTTGAGAGTAATGGTGTTGTTTAAGGAATATAGAGTAACGTCTATTGATATAAGTTATCGTCGATCCAAAACTGGGGAGTCTGTTTCATTGCATTTCATAAAAGGAGGGATAGCATGAAAAAGGTCGGGAAAAGGGACTTAGATATTTAACTATTTAAATTCGCTACATGGATGTGATGCTTTGGAGTCTTCATTGCAATTTTGAACTATAGCACGGGTTCCCAAGAGCTCCGTCAATCATAGTTAATTTGAGATACTTGTATGATTTTTCTTCATAATAGCTTTTAGGCATGTATAAGCCACATTTCATAATTTCTTTTGACTTGTTGTTTTCAACAGAGCTTTGTAGAACTCGAAGAATTGACATGTGGAACGGACAATGAAATGCAATGGAAAGAACGGGCAAGATGGATTAAATTTGAAGAAGATGTAGAACAAAATGATAGATGGGGAAAACCACATATAGCTTCTCTGTCTTTTCATAGTCTTTTAGAGTTAAGAAAGGGCATAGAATCAGGTGTGTTATGGTAATATCCGTCTCTCTCTCTCTGTTTGTGTGTGTGTGTGTGTGTGTGTGTGCGTGCGTGCGTGCGTGCGTGCGTGCGTGCGTGCGTGCGTGCGTGGGTGTGTGTGTGTGTGTCAGGCCCGTCGGAACGAAATTGATATTTGGGGGGGGGGCTGTAGATAAAGCAGACTGCACTGGGCTCCGGGAGAATTTTTGTTCGACCACGCCCTTTAGATTGCTGGAAAGCAACCTGGCTATACAAATTGTCATTTTTAATGGGTGAATTACTATTAACAGAATTAAGAAAATTTTTGAAATAGAAGTTGTAAATTAGCTGGAATCTATGTATTTGCAGTCATCTACTAACATTTCCTGTGGCTGAAAAAGCTAACGGAATACTTTGCAGTCATTGACAGCAAAACTTTCCTACCGTCTCCGTGCAATGCACGCCTGCAATCAACTTAAGAAATCATAAACACTGCCAAAACAAAATTTAACGATCCTCTTAACACTCTTTTTCAATCACCTATGCTTGTGTGCTTTTGTGTGCTACATTAATGCATAACTTAATACACAAATCTCTGTTCGAAAATTGTCCAAAAATCTGCTTACCAAATAATCAAATTACCAAACAATACTATCGATGATGAAGTGTTTTAAGGTTGATGGAGCATAAAAGTCAGACCCTGACGCCCCCCCCCCCCCAGCATCTTCGCATAACATTCAGTTTTCAAGATTTCACTTTCTTCGCTCATGCTGTTTAACGTTCCTGATCAAGTATACATTAGTTCTTTGAACACGCAATAAATGATTGAAAGGGATAGCTGGTAACTGAACTGGTTAATATTTTTGCGAATTTATAGTATGGCCTTGCAATGTTTTCTCGAAAATTTAAAGAGCAAATAGTTGCAAAATATTGGGGGAGCTGAAGCCCCCCCCAGCCCCCACGGTTCCGACGGGCCTGTGTGTGTATGTGTGTGTGTCTGTGCCTGTGTCTGTGCCTGTGTCTGTGCCTGTGTCTGTGTCTGTGTCTGTGTCTGTGTCTGTGTGTCTCACTACTTTTCTCGTTTGTGATTGGCTTTAGTTCTTGTCTTTTTGCTGTGCTGTGTGATTTTAGTGTAGTAAAACATAATATCTTGTATTTTTCGTTTCATTTTCATGATAAAACTCTAAATGAATTGTTTAACAATTCTTCAGATATACGGAAGGCTTCTTCGGCGCTTTTCGAACCATTATTTATCTCTTACATCACGAAGAGGTTTTTTGAGCTCTTTGTCGTATTTCCCCGTAATGTAAGAGCTTATTGCATTTTGTCTATTTCCTTCTCCAGGCACCGTCCTTCTTGATTTGGAGTGTTTCGATCTTACTTCAATTTTCGAGTCAGTTGTTGAGAACATGATCATCACTGATCAACTGAGTCGTGCAAACAAAGAAAAAGTAGTTGATATTCTTATGTCGAAACATCGCCATCAACATCAGCAGAGCAGACTAAAACGGAACTTTTCGTTTTCCAGCCTGAGCTCATTTTCAATGGATGCCCAGGCTGCAGTACGGGATAAAGATAGTGGTGTTGAAAGTGCTGTGGACGTAGAAATTAAGAAGGAAAATGCTATTGAAATGGAGACTTTGGTTACGCATAGCAATACAACTAATGATACAACAGTAAGCGATAAAGATGCGAAAAAGAATGTAGAAGATCTGAATTCGGTGGTTTTTGAGATTGGAGATATTGATGTCGATGAAGAAGACAAATCGCTTGAACCATTCATGAAAGAATCCCGGTTTTCAGACTCGTCAGATGACGAAAAGGTGAGATCGATAATTAGCATGTTATAGTCAACAGGATTTGGAAAAATTGTTCGTGAAAGTACGAGATCATTACCTCAGTGGGGTTCGAACTTGCAGTCTTCGAGTTTGGACCTCAAGTGCAATTGGGTCACGCTCTCAAGCACATGTACAAGTCATTTTCTCTCACTCTTTTTGCCAATTTGCACAGGGCGCAATCTGTGTTCCATCGCAGTGTGCATTGGACCTATTGTTGAAAGAGGAATGCCCGCACAAGGGGGGGTTGGGGGTCATTGTATCTCCATCGAGCGTGAACGGAGACGTCTGGTATGCAATAAAATGGATGACTTTTGACTTTGTGCATTTTAAGTGTTCCATAAGTTTTAATCATAACTTCTTATTTGATAGAAAACTGCAGTTAAATTTGGACCCACCACAGTGGAGGAAAGAGGAGAGTTCAAAACTGTGTCGGATGTGAAGAGTCGCGTACCTGAGGGTGCTGAAGCAACATCAGTTCTCGTTGGGACATTACCTGACCTGTATCAACCGACGATGGCTTTTGTTCGTTTAGCTAAAGGGTGTTTTCTAGGAAACTTTACGGAAGTGTCCATTCCAGTCCGATTTTTGTTTGTCCTGCTTGGGCCAGAGTCAAAGAAAACTGAGTATTATGAGATTGGTCGATCCATTGCTACACTCATGTCAGATAAGGTATTGCAGATTTAGATAGATTTTGTTTCTTAAATGATATCGATTTTAGTGGTACTATTGCCATGGACTACTTCCCCCAGAAAGCAAACATGCGCCTCCGTCACTACAATTTGACTGTGAAAGATCACACTAATTATAACACTATTGATTGGCTAACTAGAGCATGGTGCTCCGTCCTTATCTAGAGAACAGAGCATCATCGCCTATACAGCAGCCAATCTTCGACAAACCCAATATCAAGTCTAGTTTTGGCAAACACTGGTTCCATAGTATCGAGTTTTCAAACTACATTTTCGATAGTTCATTTTTCTTGAATAATGTAACTTCTCATTTAGGCGACCCATATAGATACACTGAGAGGGTTCCAGGCAACATTTGCGCCTAAAATATGGAGTTGCTGGATTCCTGAATCATGCGATACGACAAATTTGAACTGTATGTCATTATAGCTAACTGAGGCAACAAACATTTGTCTTTTTGAAGGCTTTTGTAGCTTTGAGCAACTATATGTTGATAATTGAACAGTAATGGACACTTTATAGTTAAGTTGCAAAGTGTATCATAACAAATAAGTGCTTACCTGTTATCGTTAGCAAAAGTATTGCCATATTGTAAAGTATGTTTTCCCTGCGGTTGTGCACAGAGGACTTGGCAATTTTGACTATGGACTATAAGAATCGAAGTTTTTTATGGAATTTAAACTAGTGGGGAAATTTCTCAAATGGGGCGCAACAATGGTGAAAAACCCTGTTATCACGCCCTTTAGACACAATGGTAGAAAGTAGGCAACACCTATTTCACGTTTACAGTGATACAATCACACTATCTTTCTCCATGACGCTAGAACTACCAAAAAGACAACCACTCTCTTCTGAAAAAAAAATATTTGAGTGGGTCCGAACTACTAGGGAGAGTCTTTGATCTTACTGGCCACTTTTAGGGTAAGCATTGTACCTACTGGGAACTTTATGTTAAAAAAATGCCCTGACTATAGTTGTTTCTGTTGTCAATTTGTTTTTTGTGAACACCTTGAAATTACCTTCATAATGATTATGAGAAATCAGGCTGCTTTGTACTTTCTGGGTTATTATGGACTCGTTTGAGTAGAATTAGAATGTTTTCACACAGAAGGGATTCATTGCACATAATATGATTGCCTTGTTTTTGTTTGATATGGCCTTCTGCTGATAACATTTTATCACAAAGTTCATTACCAGAATATTTATTTGTTGCAGATATTTCATGATTTGGCATATGGGGCAAAAAGTCGAGATGATCTTTTGTCGGCTATTAATTCATTTCTTGATGATAGTGTTGTTTTGGCTCCCGGCGATTGGGACAGACACCTTCTCTTACCGCTCCTTGAGGCAGAGGTAGCGCTTAAGAAGCGACACAGAAAGATGCTTTTGAGAGAGAAAGGTGAGTGGATATGACAGTTACTTTGCTGAACATATAGTTGGATGGCATCTTTGTCATATGGCAGTTTCATGCAACCCTTAGCAGTTGGGTAAAGATTTATGTTAGTCAATCTTATTATAGACTTGGTCTTTTTGGATGTATTCGCATTTACGTGATCGCAAGCACACTCTTTTAAGTTTTCATTTTGATCTCAACTGAGTCAGTAGAGTTGCTTTTCAAAGTTGAAATGTACCATAACAGGTTATTGAAAAAATTATTGTTGGATACATTATTACAAGGAACTTTTACCTGTCTAATCTTGTTTTTTACAGCTGCAGCTCATGATAAGCCGGCTGATCTAAATCCATTTATTAGGACTGGAAACATGTTCGGAGGCCTAAAGCGAGAAGTGAGGCGAAAAAGAAAACATTACAAATCAGACTTTCAAGATGGCCTCAATCTTCGTTGTGCCATGGCATGTGTATTTATATTTTTTGCAACTCTTGCCCCGACTATTACGTTTGGTGGCTTACTAGGAAAGAAGACGAATAATTGGCTTGGAGTTAAAGAGACTTTGATCGCTACGTCTTTGTGCGGGATTTTGTTTGCTTTGTTTGCTGGTCAGCCACTGATAATTGTAGGGACAACTGGGCCGATTCTTGTGTTTGAACAAGCCACGTATGAGGTAGGTTGCTTTCGTTTGATTATCATTGATTGTTGATTATATTATGCAATTTAGAAGCAATATCAGTCTTGATATGAAACACTTAAATCAAAGTCATCATGATTTCTGTATAGGAAGATTTGATGAAGTAGATTTATTTTTTACCTGTTGGACGACTTATTTATAAGACACAGATTTAAAACTTCTAATGTTTTGCTGCATTATTAGGCTACTCTCTGCGTAGGTGCTCCGTTTCAGTACAAGTATATACTCTGTTGTGTATACCAGAATTCTGAGGATCGTTGAATGACATCAGATTCGAGACATGAACTGAAAAGCGTGGTATCCTTTATCAAAAGCTACCTTTGCGATAGAGATTTGCAGTTATTACATTCCGAGCTTTTCAAGCCTTGTGTAATGTCGTGTTTTTGCAATTTTGTGTCTAGAGTATCCTTGACCGACGTTTGTACCCCATTTCATTGTACACGACAAAAAAGTGTGTGAAGAAGCACCCAAGGTGTATGTATCCCATGGCTGTGTTGCATGTGTGGTGTGTCATAACATATGAAATGAGAATTGTGTCTAATTTACATGCAATAATACAGTTATATTCTAGAAATGTGTGTTATGTATGATTTTTTGAAAGATAAATTGTGATTAGGAAAGTGTATGGTCAGGTAATTTTCTGTGTTTCCGATAAGGTTTGTTTTTGAACGCAGTTTTACAGAATTTGTTTATTTTTTTACGCATATTTCTTTCAAACATGTCTTTTTTTATAACCCCATTTAATAATTTTACAGTTTTGTCAGTTACTGGAGATCGAATTTCTACCCATGAGATTTTGGATCGGAATGTGGGTGTTCCTGATATTACTTGGCGTCATTGCTTTTGAAGGCTGCTATCTCGTAGAGTATTTTTCAAGGTTCACTGAAGAAATTGTATCCATACTGATTTCGTTTCTGTTCATTTACGAAGCAGTCAATTTCCTGATGCAAGTAAGTGCATGTTTCAATATTTCATCTCTCAAAGTACAGTACCGACTTTTAAAATTTCTTTGTTTCACGTTTGTGATGGAAATTAAACTCTGTATTGCACTTTTAGTCTGCACTTTCTATTTTACTGCGCAGCTTTTGAGATAGTGATGTTTTGCCTCTCTTTTCAGGTTTTCAAAGAAAACCCATTGAAACACTCTTACGAACGTTCAAGACTAGCGCCAACAAGCTACCTGTTCCCGCTGTATAATGTGACGTACGCGAATAGTAGCTTATTTAGGAATAACCGAAGTACTGTCGCCCCATTACCAACTACTAGCAGTATTGTACCCAGGCCGAATACTGCGTTAATGAGTTTAACTTTATTGCTTGGAACATTTTTCATTGCTTTATTTTTGCGAAAATTCCGTAGCAGTCACTTCTTTTCAAGTAAGTGGCGGCGGATTATGAGCGATTTTGGAGTTCCGATTGCAATGGTCATAATGGTTAGTGTCGATGCATTGGCTAGCGAAGTTTTTACGTTAAAGATGAAAATTCCGCGGACGCTGCACCCGACAAAAGCCGAGAGGTCTGGGTTTTTTGTTAACCCTCTTGGTGTTCATAAACCTCTTGCGCTGGGCTACATTGTGCTTGGAATCGTACCAGCAATTTTAGTGAGTATTTTGATATTCATGGAAACAGAACTGACTGGAGTATTGTTGAATAAGAGGAGAAATAAACTTCGCAAAGGAGGAGGATTTAATCTTGATCTCTTTATGATGGGTGTTTTAACAGCAATATCTTCAATTCTGGGTTTACCTTGGATGTGTGCGGCCACGTTGAGGTCTGTGCAGCATATAAATTCATTGGTTATTATGAGCAGATGTCACGCGCCGGGTGAAAGGCCATTTTTAGTGGAAGTCAAAGAACAACGACTTACGAATGTTATAATCCATATTTTAATAGGTAAGTTTGATATTTTCTTTAGATTTGCGACTAGGGAATACCTGCAAATTGGAAATGAAATTAGAGAGTTTATTAATATTCTTTTCGCGTCTGTGAAGTAGAATTACCTGATTCAACTGCTTCAAAAAGCTATTCTTATATTGTTGGCTTATGATATGTATTGCAATGAAGATAGAACAGTATAGGATAGAGTAGGGAAGAAGACCGTTGCAGAAAGGGCAGAGATGAAAGGTTGGAAGGCTAGAGTAAGAGTAGAGGGTAAAAGTTAGACATGGAGTAAGGGGTAATTGTATGATAAGAGTGGAGGGCAAGGTGCGAAAAGGGTAGAGGGATAGGGATTAGTATAGGAGACTCGAAGTGGAGAACCTGATGAAAAATAGCACTTTATAGGAGACTGTGACAAAAGGTCTTAACCTAAGAGATCAAGGTCAAAGCTAGAAAAGATTAGCTAATGGATTCAAAATGGTTGTAGGAGTGTACGTTTTTTTATAAGAAAGTCGTTTTTTTGTGTGAGACTCAATTTTCTTAACTTTTCCCAAAATTGAGGCTGAGGTTTTCTTAAGATTGTCTTAACTTTTATTAGAGTAAACTGGCTAAAAGAGTTTACTATTTTTTGTTATGAAAAGTTTGATCTTTGTTAACCAAGATTATCAAAGAAGAGCTTCGATCTGTTTAAAGGAGCTTGTGAAGATTGAGCTAATATCGATTTCTGGCAAGTAAGAAAGGTGAACTTTCGAACTTGAGCCTCGTGATTTTCTTAAAATTTTTGCATTTTGAGCCTCATTTTCTTATAAACTTTTTCTTATTAAAAAGAAGTAAAATGATTCAGGTATGATTTGATGATCAAATTTTTTCGAATTAGAATCTGTGTTGCTTTACGACTACCTTGGAGTTGGAAGACTGTAAGGTCATCTAAGGAATTCTGATATTCCCAGTTATAATAGCATCGTTTTCTTTTTTTGTTTTAGGTTGCGTAATATTCTTAACAGATGTACTAAGGGAAATTCCAGTAGCTGTTTTATTTGGTGTATTGCTTTATCTTGGTGTCATCTCCTTATTCAGTGGCATACAATTTATGGAGCAATTACGGCTTTTCATCACTCCGCAAAAGTATCATCCAAATAAAAGATACATATATATGGTATGGCTAACATATCGTTTTTTATATGGCATAGTTGACAAAACTTGATTGGCTGTTAGCGCGATCCCCAATTCGAGAATCTTCTGCCTCAGTGACCAATCAGAAGGCCAGGATCTCCAAGTTTACTACCCCTCCTTCAAAAAACCTGGTTTGCAATCTGTTAGGACTTATCTGAAATGTTTATGTTTAATGAGTTTCTTATCCAAGTATGAAAGCTAGGAGCCTTCTGCTTCGCTTTAAATTGTTTAGGCTATTGACATATATGTAGGTTAAAGAGATTGGTAACATATATAAGGTATAAAAGGGTTATTGAGATATGTATGTCAAGAATGGTATTGACTTATAAGTGAAGTTAGAGAGGTTTATTGGCATTATGTGGATTTAATAGCCATGACTGTTCTGCAAACAACCTCTTATTTCTATGATAGAATTTTTTTCAAACATCCTATTTGTCGAAAGTAGTTTCTGACGTATTTTACTTAAAGAGAAGACGTTTCTTTTCCTCACATTTATGGCAAAGAATCCTTTTAAGTAGGATATTTTTATATAGGAAATGCCAACAACCTATACCAGAATAATACAAATGGTTAATTCAATTTTATCCATTGAAAAACTTGTTTGGTCATCTCCCTCTAGTTTGACTCTCCCAGACCGTATCAATTTGAAGAAGCTATAGTTCATTATTACAGAATTTATTTACGGGGTCAAATTTTTGATATGGTGTCTTTTCGCTTTGCTTCACGCCATCAACTTTCTTTACAGCGATAGTAAATCATCACGCTTTTTTATAGATGTTAGTAGCAGTGACATGGGTCTGTCTAAATTTTCTCCTCCAACTGATAATTCTGAAGTGATTAGAATTACTCTTAAAATGCCGAATAAATCTACCCCCCGCTTATCAATTTTTGAAGGTGTCCACCCAGGACGTCCTTATCACAGACCCCCCGGTTTATTATTTTCGAGTCCCTTATTCGGTCGAATATTACCTTACGTGAGAAATCGTGTTTTTCATTTTGTTTACAGTTGAAGCCACTTGTGAAACCCACCCATAGCCATTATAATTAGATGAATATTCCACCCACATAGTTTATTCCAACCCCTCCCCCCGCTTATTGGGTTTTTAGGAAATTTACAACCCCCTACCATTCCAACCCCCATCTATTTGGGATTTAAGAGTAGGAAGGATGAACACTGCTCTCTCACAAGGGTACAAAGCTATAGTTTTGAAAGGTCCACTACTTTTGTAATATAGCGATTGGAGAATTGCTCCTTTCTCCAAATTTTAGCTAGATCACTATGCCCAGTTTTTGTCTAATTATTTAAACACTTGCATGTTAGCATTTCCAGGCGATGGATAACTGGTAATAGTTGCCTAAATTCAATAAATCGCTTAAAAACAGTTCTTGTGTGATATATTGCACATTTCTTATATCTCTGCTCTTTTCTTCGCAGATTCCACTTTACAAAATTCTGATGTACACGACAGTTCAACTTGTATGCTTGATTATATTATTTGTAATCAAACTTACGCCGGCTGCACCAATTTTCCCATTCTTTTTCATATGCATGGCAGTTATACGAAAATATCTTGGTCGTTTCTTTACCGCAGAGGAACTAGAGGAGGTATGCTATCATTGACATGTTTTTCTACGAAAGCATTCACATTCCTGACAGTTACGAAAATATAATCTCATATGTTGTTTTTGCTATAAAATGATACTTGTAATACAATATATAATAAAATATTGTATAATATAATATAGTATGATGTATTATAATGTAATTAATATAATATAATATACTATATTATAGTATAATATGATACAGTAAAATAAAGTACAATTTCTACAGAACTTCACTATAGGTCGAAAAAGCGGGAATATTATTTAGGCTTACTGAAGAGCTTTTTTTCGTCTGACACTCGTCAGAGTATGAAAAGCCGTATAACGACCTAAAGGTGAATAGAAATATATAGCCAGATGCGGATATACGTCATAATGTGAATAATGCGCCTAATTGGCCCTATGATTGGCCCTATGATTGGCCCTATGATTGGCCAATGAGTACCTATTCGCCTTTGTTTGCTTTACGAGCTTTTACGAGCTATAATATAATATAATAATAGAATTATATAATAGTATAATTAATATAATAATATAATAATATAATATAATATAATATAATATAATATAATATAATATAATATAATATAATATAATATAATATAATATAATATAGTGTGTGGAACTGCTCTTGAAGCATCCTTGCAGTACATGCTATTTTTGAGTCTCACTTATAGCACTGATAATGTTAGATATTACTTCAAAATATCCAGAGGGACTTCGTATAGTATTGTGTTAGCCTTCGTATAATATTATTATGGTGCCATTTCCTGCCAACTACAGTTGTTTGATAATCTTCTTTAGCGTGTTGCCTCTCTGTGATTTTCATGCATAATTGAGCAGCTAAGTGTCTTCTGATTGTAATATGTCAAACTGCTCTAAAGGGACATTATTTTTTAATTGGAATCAATTTGCCATTTTGATGGCCTAGAAAGTTGAACCTCTTGTTACTGGTGCACTTTTATGCTTCGAGTCTTTGTCGATATTCCAGTCCTTGCTGGGCAATGAGACTTCATAGGAGACACCGTGGTGACCATGAAAAAGTGTCCGTGAACACATTTGTCTTTTGTGAAGAGAATTGGGACGTTTGTCAGTTATTTCTTGCCCATTGTTTAGTTAAATTCTAGCCAAATAATATTTGTTTATTTCTTACAGAATGAGGGCATATTTATTCTGTTCTAATTTAATGTTTTGAGTGTAAATTTTCCAACCTATTCGCATCTGCTAGTTTTCTTAGGCAGATCTCAAAAGGGTATTCAGGCTGTCAGGTTGAAAAGTATAGATAATATGTACAGCATATCTCCAAATGAACACATATCGGGGATAGAGTTAACCAAGCACGTGTTCACAATCCTATTGTTGCAGAAAATCTTGTCATCCAAACTCCAAACTACCAATTTCACAACAAATTCCTTATGTAAGTGGCTCATCCAATAGCAAATCTTTGCCAGAAAGCAAAAACCTTGTAGCGAATTGTGTACACTTGAGAGATTTTTTGACTTACAAGCGAAAAATATGGACATCCACTTTCCAGTGTTGGAGCCACACCTCCCCTTCTCCGGTCCTGTACCATTCACAACCACCGTGTAGCGAAGTGTGTACATGAGATTTTTTGTAACTTACACGTGGAAATTGTAGATGTCCACATTTTTATGTTGGATCCACCCCTCCCCCTCCGTTCCTGCACCATCCGTAACCACCTAAAATTCGGCAATTTACGGTCATTTTTATTAACCCCCAAGTAAGTTTTTAGGAAGTAAATGAGCCTTTTGACGCTTGTCTCTTTATAAGGAGGAGCTAATAGCTTATAAATCTCCCTAAGTCTCCTTACATTTTTATGGGTTTTGTCGTAAACAAGCTGAGCTCTCCGTATAGAAGGCACTAGACACCTCCTTTTTTGTCATTAAAACCGTTATGACATATTCAAGAACGTTTCGGGACGAGCTTGTCCCATCCTCAGCTATAGAATGGGAAAAAACTTGGGATATATATGTGAAAACATTCTATAGCTGAGGATGGGAGAAGCTCGTCCCGAAACGTTCTTGAATATGTTGTAATGGATTTGTCGTAAAACTTCATTAGGTCTTAACTGGTTTGTCATGGATGTGTCGATGAAAATAAATAAAATAAAAGATCTACAAATGGCTATTCTTTTCTGATTTATCTATCATATGGCTCGTCGTGGCTATTATCCTCTACAACCGTTATATTTTTGAAGTAAGGAAGCTTGGGGCCCTGAATTAGAATGAAGAGTTTTTTGGTGAATAAAGTGAATATTTTGCTAGATGTCCTTTATTCACGGATTATCTCGAAAGAGAATGCAATTGTTAACTTAAAGGCATCGCAAGGATAAAAAGATTATCGGAAACTGCGAACGTAGTTCCCAAGACTTTTTTAGTTAGTAATATTTTCGAAGGGTTTCACAGAAAAATCTTGACTTATTTAGATAAGTACGAAATTCTAATGACAATTCAGATTAATTAAGAGAAAGAGTCCTTGACTCTTTTGAGTTGAAATCGTATACTCTAAACATCAAAAGATAAGTAGAAGATAAACATCTACTAACGGAAATTGTATATGATACCTGCTTAGATATTTTGCAGACATATTTGAACTTCATACCTAGGTTCCTTGAAGGGAAATAAGTTTGTCCACATCTGCACTATCGTTTCTCCGCAAGTGCTCTGTTCTTGGGAGGGAGGTTGTTACGTATCAGTAAATCGAATAAATCTATTCGTTCTTTACTATTGGCTTTAGAGCATGCCTTTTACAGAAAAGCTTTTGTGCATTCAATCGAAATGTTACTTTGATACATTTTACAGTTATGTCTAACAGTATCTCACTTGCTTCTCATAGTATGCTTGTTATTGCCTTGGATGTTTAAGTCTAAGTTTTAATTTTAATTACCTTGATCTTAGTCCAAATTCAAGTGTCATCTTTTTATTATTCTGTATCTCTTTACCCAGCTTGACAACGAAGAAGGCTCAAAAGAGTATGACAGCGACCTGGATGAATATGACATTGTATATTTACCAATATAGATGTATTTTTGCTGGCAGATGTGATGGGCATGACCGGTATGCAAGATAGGGTAAAGTGCATTTCATATAAATTAGCCTAATAGTCTGCATCTCGGTGTGCATTGTATAGTTTGAAACGAGTAATTTATCCTTCAACTTTAAAGAATGCTATGTTCTTTCCCATTAGTGATAGGTGGGCTACATTTATCGCTTAAAACCTTTTGGAACATTCACATTCATATGTTAGTAGAGTTTGACATGGTATAGGTTCTTATACTCAGAAATTTGGATATAAGGTAGACTTCAGATTTATAGTTGTTAGATCTTTTTCAAATTCATTGAAGCTCACTTGATTATGTAAATAGTCCTTGGACTTTAGGACAAAGTGTCCGGTTGTTTTCAGTAAAATATCATGAAGAATGTCCAAAAACTATATCTAATTTTTTCATTTTTTCAATAAAAAATGCATGCTTTTTATCGCAAGATCGTACTCCAACGCTTTACTTCCTTGATATAACGAGAGGCCTTCTTTTGTAATGTTTAAGGAACTGTAGCTATTTCAGTGTTATTGCCCCTTTGTCCTGTATGTTGTTGTAAACTGTTTATTAGCTCTGGATATCGTGTTTCCTAACCAGCCCTTAATAGGGCCTAGGTGATAGTCTATTTGCTGTAATCATTGTTTTCATGTAATTGTCAAATAGAATTCTAAGAATCCTGCTTGTGTTCTTATGTTTCCTTCATTCGTAATTGTTGTAGCCGCGTTTTCGAATTTTGCTGCTTGTGCAATGACCAATTCAATTCATGTCGTCACGATTATTCTATTGCTTGTGAGATCATAGAAGACAGATACTCGAAGGAAACCTGCGTGATTCTCATTGATCGTTTACTTTTCATGTTGGTATTGAAGGAGGCCTTTTTATCATTTATCATATTTAGATATGAAACTGGTAACTTTAGGATACCCAAACCAAGAGAACAGTCGTATAAAAGCAGTTCAGTAAATATGTATCAATTATGATTAATTTATATTGTAATAAAGATTCCAAGGGGGCATTTTTGTTTTCTTGTATTTTCTTAAATGATATAAATGCATTGAAGCAGCTCACAATATAATTAGATGACCAAGGTCGGTTGATCTCATTAGGCTCCTTCTTTGGATCAACAACATGCTGGTTTAAGTAACTTCGCATATATTTTGTATTGTGCAATGTCTATATATATATATATATATATATATATATATATATATATATATATATATATATATATATATATATATATATATATATATATATATATATATATATATATATATATATATATATATATATATATATATATATATATATATATATATATATATATATATATATATATATATATATATATATATATATATATATATATATATATATATATATGTATGTATGTATGTATAGTCTATATGCAATCAGTAGCTAGCGAGTAACCAGGATTTCTCATTTTTCGGTGAATATTAATAAAACACATGAAGACCGTTATTGTTCCTTAGTGTTCTTCATTTGCTGATACATTAATGCAACCTTGTCGTATATTTTTCTGTTTGTGTTGAACAGCATTTGAGAGCTTTAGATCGTGAGAACCGTTCATGGGGATTTCGTATGAAAATGTGCCCAGAGATTCACTACATCCCAGTGTACCTTATGTTACTTCTGCAGCTTCTGATTGTTCTTATTATGGCTTGCACGAGTCCCACCCAGACAAGATTGTAAATCTTGAGCCTATTTATGAAGGACCGTACTCTGAAATATCAAATGTTTAGCAGTTTTCTTCCTAAGTTAAGAAGCAAAAGCATAGCTCTTTTTAATTTGGTTTTCTTCTTTTGTTATAGATTTCATTTACGAAAACACATTGAGCTGTAAGCTTAAGCGTACACATAATACTCTTAGAAGCAGGCGATTATTTGTGCCCAATTTCTGTATACAGGTATTACGGCTCAATTTATTTGTTAATAGTAATTTATCTGAGTAATGCATTCTATATATTTCATAGCTGTTTCGTACGCTTTTGCTTAATCTGCAACTCATCTAGAGACGTAATATTTTCCTATTCCGTAAAAGCAAGCTGAAGTTTTTGACTGCTAATTTGTTTTCCCTAAATGATTGCAATAATAGTGCAACAATGTCTGTCTGTTGATACAAGCTTACAAGCATACGTAAAAAATATATTCATTTATATATATATTTGTATGTTTGTGTGTGTGCTTGTGTGTAGTAACTTGAATACACATTATTGAATCACGTCTGTATTATGTAAACTGTTTCTCGAATACTCCTTATATTGAATCCTAAAATTATTTGATAGAAAATGCTTGATTTAAGTTATACGGCAAAATCACATTTACCGAATAGTAGTACCATGATAGAACTTTTGCTTTTGTAGCTGCATTGATCTTTGATTTTTAAAATTATAAGAGTAAATTGTCCTTTATGTGCTGAACGTGATAGGACCTCATATATTATGGAATACCAGTACTGGCCCTCGTCTTCATACATAGTACCAGAATAGTATGCAGTCTAACCGTAATTTTTGGAAGTGTCATGTGCCGTCTGTCACTCTTAAACATTTTATAATTGCACTTGTTGCTAACAGTTTACAGGTAGGTTTCTTTATTCATTTATGATAGCTGACATTTTGGAATCAGTGTCGGAAGTTGGTATATTTCCAGTGGTTTTAAAAGTCAACCAGTAAAACTCGAGGTGTCCTTGCTCATGGTTTGAGCTCGATGAATGTACAAGCAATCAGGAAACTAATGCGGAAAAAGGATAGCATACTCTGAATAGTTTCATAGTTAGCTATTGTTAAGTACCTTATTATTCTGCAAGCAACATTATTGCTCAAATAAGCATAATGCATATGCTAAAAAGTGGCACAAAAAGAGCTTTGTTTAAGTTTATTAATTAAATGCAGAACACTGCAATAGGAACACAGCCATAGGTCAATAAAACAAGCAACATAATTGGACGGAATTTGATGGTGTTACATGGAAAGTTTTATAGGTAGAACTAGGTCATTCAAGAGCTTATCCGTAGGCCCATTGAACTAGATCGAAGCAAGCCTAGCTCACCACCTAATAGCGTATGTCTGTCAGCGTGGCTTAGTGGAAGTAGTGACAATGGTGTAATGCATTTCACGTAGCACTCGAGACTGTATTAGATGTATACATGACGATTCTTGTTGTGACTGTAGAATTATTTTTTCATTTGATAGACTTAGCGGGCAGACCATTCAAACTGGCGGCGGCAGCTTTCTTATCACAAAAATGCACAAATTTGTATCTCGTTTCTGTAGCATTTTCTAGTAGATTTTGTCGTAAAGTTTATAAATAAGATCCTATGCATTACATGAATCATGCCAAATCAATTTGCGTCTTTTTTGAGTATACAGCTATTGTTTATATCACCCGCAACTCCAGGAAAGTGGTCGTCTGCAGTGGGTTTGCCATCCCAAGACCCATTGCTCTTCTTGGGACAGAAGGAGATAATTGGAATGCATAGACTTTACGTTTCAAAGGCCTTTATACTTGGCACAGCACTTTGATTGATTTAGGCAGCGTTTACTCGGGACCGGACAACTATTTGGCTGGCGAAATATTTGGTCGTTTAAAGAAGCTGCCAGAAATATGGTCACTTAGATGTTGCGTTTACACGATGCCGCTCAACCAAGTTTATGACATGCGCAGTGAAAGAATGGTACCAAAACTATTGTTAGCAAAACCTTATAAGCTTCTTAATCACCAATCGACACACTCTTTGTAGTCATATGCAGATATTTGGCCGGTCAAAGCTGTTTACACGAGGCCGTTCGCGAACTTGAACGGTCGAGATCCAAAGAAGTATGCTTTCCTAAGTGGCCGAATATTTGCGCACTTAAGTGACCTAATTTTTGGTCGGTTAGCCGTCACCGTGTAAACGGGAAGGCTAAGTGACCAAAATATTTGAACGGCCACTTATTCGGCCGGTCCCGTGTAAACGCTGCCTTAGTTATCTGAGTGCTATTCATTCAATGAAGAGTTCTAGTCATAGTGTTATCACCATTTGTGAGGTGTTTAACTTGATATTTGAGCTAGAAGTTTCTTTTTCATGAAAAAATCAAGCTTTCACAATACTTCTTAGCTGCTTTTGCATAAAGTGAAACATATTCCCTTTTAAACATCTGCATCACAATTTTAAATATTTGGCCTTAAAATGGGTACTAGCTCTCCTTTTAGAATCATCTTTCCCCAGCTAGATTTTATACAATGTAGGGCACTATACAGCCCTTTCGGCAGGGGGAGAGCGATCTACTAGAATGAAATTGCCGCGACGTCTCGTCATAGACACTACTAGAATTTGGAAAAACGTCTAACCTTCCTCCGGCTGTCAGATCTTCAGCATAAATTTTCCTGTTTTAAGACAAAACTAGCGAAAGTTCTTGAACTCTGCATTGTGTATGTCTCGGAAAATGTTACTTTAAAAGGGCTGTGCATTTCACAGTCGATGCCCTATGAACTGAAAGCTTTGCTGAGACCGGATTGTTGATACATATTAATAAACCTTCTTCAAATACGACGTAAAACCCAAAATTTTCCTTCGGCTCGCACCTGTGGAGCCGGGGCTTTTTCTGGACTCTGCAATTTGCACAAGATGGACATATCTTGTAGCCTCTCTATCACCTATCGACTTTATGGAGGTTTCTCTCCTTGAATTGAATTTTTGCGAGGTTTTTGTTGACAAAATGAAAACCTTAGTAATCTCTTAAATTTCCTTCCAGTTCCGTATGCTTGTGTGCTTATGGAAAGCCGCTAGACTGTAAGAAAATATACATTGTGTATGAACCGACGTTATTGAGTACAAATCTCGGATGAGCATTGGCCCAAGAGGTTAAGATTATTTTATTGCAAACCTATTTCATGTCTAGAACTCCCTTGATTTCCTTTCTTGTTGATGTATCTAAGCCTGAACATGCTCCAGGAAGTTTGTTATATTCCCTATTAAAAGGCATTGCACATAGTTGAAACTTGTCTTTGTTCAACGTGTAGTCACTAACTAAAATATGGTGACAATCGATTGAAAACTAACCAACAAAATTGCGGTATTTGGGGTTTATACGCAATCGCATGATCTCTACTAGATTGACTTTTTAATACTGAACTGACCGAGAAACCAGCCTCTTAGTGCGCCTTACATTACTGTTTTCAATGTTGTTTATTATTCTTTGTTTTATTTTCAAATCACGACAGCTTTTAATTTATAGTAAAAATAATGAAAATGAGCAATTCGTTAATTTTTGCGGCTTTGTTGTGTTTTTTATTTCTTGTTATTCATTTTTGATGGTTCTTGTGTGATTTTATCGCATAGTGTAGATTTTTCCGGGTGATTTATCCCTCAGATCTTCTATGTGGATTCGTGCAAATAGTTTTGGTTCAATAATTGAAATTGAAGCGCCTTTTTAGGTGGATTTTTGGTGTCTCTGATAGGTTATGGGAAACTGTTCCGAGCATTTGGGCCAGCGTCCAGAAATTTCCATTAGTATGTTTTAATGTAATTTTTTGCATTTGCAGACCTTTATTGTTCCTTAGCTATGTTGACAAAGCAAACCTCTTAATGAACATATCTTGTAGGTTTTTAGAACAGAGCTGATTGGCCATTTCATAGCTCATAAGCATATGTGCTACGTCAAAATCTACCAATTGATATACGTTCAAGATTTATTCGTTGTCAGCAGTTCCTTACCTATGAAGACCCCATCTGTTTATATGATCTGTTCTGGTATTTTTAGAGTGCTGAGTTTGGTATCGGAGAGGGCCTCTGGTATTAAGTTAGCATATCTTTCAATGGCTTTCAGGAAGTGTTTAGTACACATTGAGCACCTGAGATGTTGGTAAGATGCTTTCAGTTTCTTAATTGATGCTAGGCCCCTTGTTACTTTCCATTCAACAGATTTGCACTGTTTACCCTGGTTTATTTATTTATCACCAATAATAATTCGCTAGTATTTTACTGTATGAACCCAACTTTATTCTAATATCATGCAAGTCAAATATCAGAAATTAGAATTTAGAGGATGCCCGGCATCTCACTCGGATTTGTTGTTCACTCCTGTGTCGCCTGCATACAGATTAGGTAAGACTCAAAATCATCAAGATAAAGAACGAATAATAGTGGACCAAGACAGCATCTCTGTAACATCCCACATAAGGAGCTGTATACTTAAACTTAAAAAGGCCACTTGTCTGTAGACCCAATTTGAATCAATGTTGTAAGATTCGGCAGTAGTTAACATCGTAGTTAAAACTGGGGAGCATATTTTATCAGAATATAGCATAGAGTGATATGATACTGCAGGAACAATATCTGTAGGAATAATGCCCCACCTAGATTATTCAAACGTAAACTTAATAGGCCTTCAGAAAAAATATTAAATTAGTAGAGACTGCAGCCCCCCGGCTCCTGTGTGCCTGGACCTGTGGGTTCAAATTATGACTTGGAGTCAGTTGGATCTGGCATTTAATGTCGTCTGGAGACAACTAATGTAATTGTCTTAGACTCCATTCACATTGTATCGGATCACTTTTCAATCAGCTGCAAAAGTTGTAACGGAACAGCTCCCTACTACACGCACGCAAGTGACCCGATATAAAACTTGTTTGGCTAGCCGATAAAACTTTTGTACCTGCTACAAAAGTGGAACACTGTTATACCTGCACTGATCAGAATCTGCACCGGTAGAGTGTAAGCGCAACTGCGTAGGGCAGTTTTTGCAGGAAATTCCCGAAGGAAGACTATAGATGAAAGTTGTCCCGTGGCTTGTTCCTGAGACGAATTTAGAACAGAAGCTTCAGACAAATTCTTAAGTGACGGAGCCTTACTATGAAGAAATACGGGAAACGATAGGCTTCAGTTTTATTAATAGTTTATCGAAAAATACTTTTTCTAGCATTGACGATTGGCATCAAAGTAAATGTATTAAAAAAAGTGGACGAAGTATAAAATCGATGTCAAAAAATGTGTCTGTGACTATTTTCGCTTAAAAATTACAAAATTATTAGCAGTTATCGATTTCTCTTCTCCCTCTCTGGGCGTGTTCAAAGTTGCAATGTAATTTATTCTGTTTTGCATCATGGTTAGTTGAACTGGTTACAGCAACTGGAACCCTTTCGGATTTCATCTCGAAACACCACGCGTGTACGTATGTAGAATAGTGATGAATATGCAAACATTTAGGAGCAATACACAATCGATGAAATACAATTCAACTTTGATTTAATTTTTCAAGTTATAAGAATTCATTTGGGGATTTTTAAAAGTCAATACTGAAAAATATTCGTTGGAAGAAGCGGAGAGACTGCAGCCACCCCAACACGCTCCCCAGTCCCACGGCTCCACCGTTCATGTTAATAACAAAGAGCTTAGTAACGAAAAGAAGTTTTAAATATTCGCTTTTTTGGAAGTCTTTTCCCATCGTTTGTCTTAAATATGAAAGCCATTGAGTTACTTTTATTTGTAAAAGCAACGGACGAGCTGTATTGTATGGCGTGGGTTAAATGTTGCAGAATCGGCTTTTCAGAACCATTGCCTTGAAATTAAATGGTTTTGATTACTTAAGTATGAGTCTGACTTGTCTTAAAAATTGGGGGAAGTGCTATTCTATCTGTCTTTGAAGGTGAGGAGAATCTTTCACTTTCTTGACACAAAAGCAAGTTGATGATAAAAAGTTATGAACTGACAATAATCCATCCGGTCTTGTGGATAGGATGAAGGTATATAAAATTGCAAAATTTCGAGCATCTGTTTGGAGAGAAGGGCAAGGTACACTTTGTTACCAACAAGGGGATATAAAGAAGTCATGATATGGCTATAATCAGATAGTTATTGGTGCCATATATCATGTCATCATTATATCATGTCATGTATATATATGACATATAAGGCATATATGATGTCATATATATATATATATATATATATATATATATATATATATATATATATATATATATATATATATATATATATATATATATATATATATATATATATATATATCATGTCATATATCATATCATGTCTTTATATCCCCTTGTTACCAACTAGGGGATATCAAGAACTCATGATATGGCTATAATCAGATATTTATTGGTGCCATATATCATGTCATTATTTTCCTATCTTTCAAATTTTTCCCATTTTATATTTCTTACTTGTAGTTAGTAGCCGCTGTATTTGACGTACAGAGGCGCATACTAAAAATAAAGCTAGGCATACATCTAATTACAAAGCTTAACAATAAATAATCTAATCAACTAGAATATTCTAGACGAGGATCAAGAGAAAAAGCTTGAATCTTAATGCTTGCTAGCTGCTTGGGCTCAGCTGCATTGTGTTATAAAACGCAAGGGAAGAACAGCCCTCTTGAGCTTCTTTCATTTTCGTTTCATCTTCATTTTCATATCATTTAAGAAGGGTGGCTCTTCAGCGAATGCTGGTTTACAAGGGGCCATCCATTTACTTTACAACATATCAATTAAAAACAGAACTTATACATACTACCGTTAAAAATATACAGATGTGCAAAAGTAACTTACAGTTTAATTAACTATCAGGTAAAATAGAAAGTCTTATCTCAATTTTGATTTAAAAACCTGAAGGGAAGATGTCTGCTTCATTCAAGTTGAAGGGCATTCCATGACTTAACACCTCTATAGGAAAAGCATTTCTTACCATTGTTCATTTTCTTCTTAGGCACTTGTAAGTCTGTATTGGTATTTCGTAGAGCCCACATATAACTCTCAGAATTTCTTATAAATAAATCTGACAAGTATTATGGTGCTAGACCGTTAAGGGCCTTGAAAACCACAGTGCTAATTTCAGTATCAATTAAATATTGGGTCGTTTTCAGTCCATGAGTATTTAGAAGTGGTCTAGCATCAACGTGATAGTGACTATTTGTTAATATCGTTGCTGCTCGATTTTTCGCAAGTGCTTCTTTTCAATCGCACCATAGTTTCCCCAAACAGAGCAACAGTATCTACAATGCGGCACAACGATACCAGTATATAGTGTCTTTAGAGTGTCATGAGTTTTTAAAAACATGTCAAGAGCTTTGGACATGTTTTAAAAAACCAGTTGCTCTACTAACTCTGTCTCTCTTCAAAATATTGACTCAATAAATCAACCCTCTGATTAATTAGCTAAATGCCAATTAAATGATCTACTAAGGTATGCGAAAGTCTTTTCATCAATGCACCTCCTAGTTTAAACAGCAGAAGCCCCCTGCTTTGGGTCTTTTTACGTTGCATAAACAAATAACTTACGTAGCCAAACAAACAATAACAAATTCAATTGCTCTATGGCAATCATTATCATTTACAAAGAGAATTCATTGCTTTGCCAAGAGAACAGCTTGACTACCAATCTTAATCACGAACAATTCACTTTCACGAACAATTCAGCTTTGCTAGAAAGTTCAGGCAGTATTGGTTAATGAGTTTAAACTTTTGTAGAACTTCATTATACTAGACAATACCGCAACATCCTAGAAAATGACCACCTTCAAGCATAAATTTTTTACTTTTGCTTCCTACAGCAAGTGGCTGAACCTTGACCTGCTTCTTGTAATTTTTGTCATAAAAATATCTTAGCAAAATCGATGAACATGGTCACCGATAGGGGGCAAGGGCAGATTGCCCTGAACTCCCAAGGCCGGGATATCCCAAATCTGTGAAATGACTATTTAGTGATCGCAATAACCTTCAGATTTCATAATGATGTCTTCAGATGCCCTCTTGTTTTCCATTCCTTGCGGGTCCAACCAAAGATCTCGGCGAACCTGCCGATGAGCCTATAGGTATGTATTCTTCTTATAAAACTCAAACCGTACTGGTATCTGGTAGCATCCCTATTCTGTGGTAGCGCGGTATGCCTATTATATGCCTATTGTAAAATTGAAGTATCTCGAGGCTACACTTGGATGATTTCTTTTCGTATTCAATACTACATGAGCATTATGAACACTACTTGATTATGGCTAAAATCTCAGGATTATTTCATTTTCCTTTTTATTGTTGTAACCTGCACGTTCAATTCAATTAGGTTGATGTTCTTTTATCACTAATGATGATAGGTTTAGGCTAACTGTCCATTTTTAACTTGGAAGAGACCAGATAAGAAAGGGAAGCACGCCCACGCCCCAGATGAAGACAATGGGGACAATAAGAGGCTTCAGCTTTTGAAGTTTAAGAACAATATATGACATAAATAAACTTTTTATGGTTCTCATGCACGTTTCCTGACTTTTATAAATTATCGTTCACTGTATAGGAAAGGGAAGGCAGTGTTTATGGCCATAACATCAAAAAGGAGAAAGGACCATCTACGGAGTAGGGGCAAAACACTTCTCACTATGGAAGCAGAAACTCAACAGCTGCTCATGCTCTACCCCACAGTTACAGTCCCCCCCCCATAGATGATTCTTTCCTTTTGATGCTATAACCATTTACACTATTGGCTGGGAGCGAGAGCAAACAGAATTTTTTAATCACAAATTGAGTTAATGTCTGCCACAACTCTAAGTATACAGTAAAGGAGAATTTACAGATGCTGGCTGTAAGAATTTTGATGCTGTGGTACCAAATCTTTCATTGTTTAGTATATGCTACTATCAGACTTGGGGAAGGGGACATATGAAGCAACGTTTAACCTGGTTCAACTCTCATGTAATCATCCATTGCGATTATGGGCCAACAGCATAGTTTCAGCCAAAGCCTGCAGTTTCAGCTTTTTCTTATCAAGGGACCTGAGCACTAAATTGCCTAGTCAAATTTCATTCCGGGAGATGCCTTTTTAGCTATGCTGGAAGTAGAATTGTAAAAACGTTTTCCATTGTCGGACCCAACCAGCTCCAGGCGTAAATTCGTTGCTCCATTGCTGGACAGGAAAGACATGCTTTTCTGAAGGAATATATAATGCAGGCACGGAGCTGCCAGATAGAAAGTGGGGACTATACATAAAAAGTGAGGACTATACATAAAAAGTGGGGAACGGGGGCTACAAGCAATAAATTGCTTGGTAAAAGCTAGAAAAATCAATGAATGACAAAAAGTGGGGAGCTGAAGCCCCCACCCCCTACTGACGTCATGCCTGTAAAGAGAAAGTGTTCTGCAGAAAAAATGAGATCCCATTTTACACTTGCCCCTAGCTATGGTACCTTCAGGGCTTAGACTAGCTTAGACCCAGTGTAGCAAGGGGTGGTGCTGCTATAGGAGAAGCAGAGTGATCCCTGTTCCACACCCTGCTTTTTTGGTGGGTGGCTGTCAGGAATTGAACCGCTGAGTGATATGAGGATGAGGAGGAGAATGAGTACTTCACACGACATTTGGTATATAGCTTTGGTTCGAGGCACATCAATCTGTGGCAGAAATCTCGTAGATGCACTGGGGAAAATTGGCCCATTCACGTATAAAAAGGGCCCTGTTTATAGTCCAGTAATCTCTTTTCCGGAGGTGTGCCTTAGGGCATGCACATGGTCTTGCTTTCTACTGAGTGCTGTGCAGTGGCAGGCATCTGTCTGGTTATTGGGGGTATGTATATGGATTGTGGATTTGACTGACATTGTGGTACTGTAATGATAATAAAAATATTAATAACCTTGTTTAATGTTAGTGTTACCATAGTACTGATTACTAATACATACTAACATACAGGAATGCAAATTGCATTATGAAAACTACTGCTACTTGATGCAGGCCATGCAGGCACATTGGTTGTCTGCGAGCCATTTGTTCATGCGCATCTTGAATTATCTTATTTGTTTGACAGTTTAATATCATTAGGAATATAAAGAGTGTTTCTCATGCAGATGTCACAATGTGAAGATTTTGGGATAAAGTGATTGTCAGGGACGCCGGAGCATATTTTTGAGCGGGGCGGGCTTGGGGATGAGTTGCAAGTCCATATGGGAGTATCCAACAATGCTGGTAGTAGGGAGGAAGCAGGGGTCAGGGGCGGAGTTCCCTGAAAAATTGTGGAATCCAAGCTTTATAATTCAGTAGGAAACGCCCTGTTTGAATATAAATATGCATTGTCTTGATAGAAAACGGTAGATAAAGTCATTGAAGTGTTGGTGAGAAAATTGAATAGACCTCTTTGCTACTCTATAAAGATTGTTGCCAGGTCAGGTAAAATGATAGAGGCGTACGTTTTTAGAGCAACGAGATCATGTTAAGCGGTAGGTGACCAAGAACACAGAACATTTACCTGACTTTACATGTTTATGAGACTTTTGGACCAATCTTTAGCGCCACGTTTCGAAAAAACTAGGGTTATTTACTCCAATAGGTCCTGATGGCTCTTGTACTGACACTTTTTAAAGGTAAGCAAACTTAAACACGGAAAAAAGAAGATCTACTTTCTATTTGGATCAAATGCCTCAATCTTGACATCATACATGAGCAGAAAAGTGGAGAGCTGCAGCCCCCCCCCCAGCCCTCCCCGGCTCCGTCGTGCCTGGTCTTTCATGAAAACAGGGTTCAGATTGTGTAATGTTTTGAAGGTTTCTAGGGCTAGTTGTCTAATTGAATGATTGAATCGAGTCCATGGTTTTGTATTTATAGTAATAAATGGGGCATATCCATTAATATGAAAGTATATCATCGAAGTAAGTCAATTACTACTTGTCCTCGTGATATATAATACAATTTATTAATTTTCAGAAAATATTAAGATTTATCATTTTCCCTTCATAATGCTTGATAGTTTATTATTTCTTCGATGCCCCTAATGCAATTCCAAAAGGAAGTCCATTCCTATTTAGAACAATACAAAGCTGTAAAAATATCGTAGTTTGGGCTGTGGTAGGAGGGACGAGTAGACCATAGAAACTTGGGGGTGGAGCTCTGATTATAACTTGTGGTAACCTCGCTCTACATGTATCACTTTTATTGAACAGTATCCAGGAGGTGGTACTTTCAATAGAGAAGAGAAGATGATCAAATTTTATAGGGCATGGAAGATGGCAACAATTGCCAAATCTCTGTAGGCAATGGGAGATATCGCCATGACCATTAAATAAAACTAGGATATCCTGCGGTTGCAAAAAATCTAGGAAAATTTTATTTAAAATCACTTTATCGAGATTTCAATGTTGGGAAAGTAGGACTATGAAAGCAAGAGGAATCGAGAGCGGTTGAATGCTCCGAAATTGTCTGAAAGGAAACGTTATTGCACAAAAGTTGATAATGATTTCTCTGTAATTTGGTCATTTTTTTGCCCTCTACCCAGGGACGTAGGAACCGGGGGGCCAGAGGGGGCATGGCCCCCACTTTTCAGCAAACTATGCAAAAGTGCCCCTTTTAAACCCAAAATGGGCGTGGCAATGTGCCCCTTTTAGGACTTGGCCCCCCACTTTTTAGATGTTTCTTACGTCCCCTGCCTCTACCCGTGCGATCTTGACCACTGTTTGATACAGCCAGAAAGTAAAGCTGAAGGTAGTAATACACAGTTAAATTGTGAAAATTTCGAAAAAAATATTTTAGGCGTAGATTATGCAAAAATGACCGTAGAATCCAATTATGCTACGTAAAATATGGTACCATAATGAAAATTGCTGAAAATTTGACATTTAGGATGGGTGGTGCTATGAAGATTCCTTAGCAACGCCTTAGCAACCATTTGTTCAAGTTGTATCTCCCGATCGTGATAACTGGGGTGTTAGATTGTATCCTATTGATTTTCTACAATATTAGCCTTACACCTTAACTAAGCTCCCACCTTCAGAGCCTCGTTACCATTCCGTAAAATTTTTTAGATTGCTTTTACGACTCGACTAAGTTAAGTGCCTTATGTGTTTGTGAAGATAACAACTCTATTTCGAAAATTTGTAAGTTTATTTGAAAAACATGGGAAACAAAAAGAATAAGAATCGTAGAACGCGGCGGTCTTTTCATGGAAATCAGCACCCAAAGACACCTGAAGCTCTAAAACGACCACTGTGCTTAGGCCCATCTAATCAGCGAAGTGAAACTGAGATGGAAAAACTGAACACAGCAAGTAGCAAAATACTTAAATTAGACTATCAGCTTGATAGAGAAACGCATGATGATTTCTTTTTATTCATGCATACCAGTGTTCTTTTTCATTTGTTGGCAGTGGTAGGCATTTGCCCAGATTGCCATTCAGATAAACTTATTTTGAGCCGTGATGAAACGAAAAAAATGGGACTTGCTTTGAGTTTCATTATCCTTTGCAATAGTTGTAAATGGGAGCATAATTTTGAAACATCTCCTTCTGTAGAACACTGTTATACTCCAGGCCCTAAGGGATACAGTGTGAACACCCAAGCAGTTCTTGCTTTTAGGGAGATAGGGAAAGGATATGATGCAATCAAATCATTTTGTACCTGCATGGGGATGCCCCAACCATTCATGCCAAAAGTATTCATGTCCATTGTTGACAAGTTAAAGACTGCCTATGAAAGTATTGCATCAAAGTCTATGAAATGTGGAGCAGCAGAAACAAGAGGAATACCTATAGATCAAGGCATGATAGATTCTCAAATTGCAATTGATGGGACCTGGCAAAAAAGAGGTCATTCTTCATTACATGGTGTGGTTGTAGCTATGTCAAAGGAAGGTAAAGTCATTGATTGTGAAGTCATGTCAAAACATTGCAAACAATGTCAGATATGGTCCAAGAAAGAAGGAACAGCAGAATATTTAAAGTGGAAGGCAGAACACATATGTAAAATCAACCATACAAAATCATCAGGTGCAATGGAGGCAGATGGAGCTATTGCAATATTTCAGCGCTCTGTTGATAAGTACAATTTAAGGTATACTCAATACCTAGGTGATGGTGATACAGGATCTTATTCAAAAGTTTGTGATGCAAGACCTTATGATGCTATAATCCCAAAAAAGTTGGAGTGTCTTGGCCATGTTCAGAAGCGCCTTGGAACTAGACTGCGTGAACTTTGTCGATCATATAAAGGGAAGAAATTGAGTGATGGAAAGAAATTGATAGGGAAAGGACGTTTGACTAATAAAGCTATAAACACTCTACAAAATTATTATGGAATGGCCATAAGACAAAATTCTTCAGGGATTTATGGTATGAAGAAAGGTGTTGGTGCTGTCTTGTATCACTGCTCTGATATTGAGAATGAGCATGAAAGGCACAAATTTTGTCCTAGAGATGAAGATAGCTGGTGCAAATGGTGGAGTGACAAGATCAAATACAAGAAAAAATTGAATTTGCCATCTGCTGTTACAAAGCTACTTGATCCAGTTTTTAGAGATTTAAGCCGTGATGATTTGCTGGAAAGATGTATTCATGGCCAAACACAGAATGCAAATGAAGCTTTTAATCACATTTTATGGCAAAAATGCCCTAAAGAGGTGTTTGTGGGAAGAGACACACTAGAAATATCTTTGTATTCAGCAATCATAAACTTTAATGATGGGTTTTCAGGAATCAAGGATGTTCTGAGGACTCTTGGCCTCAATGTTTCAAAATATGTTGATAATGGAGTTACTCAGAAAGATCAACAAAGAATAACTCATTCAAAAAGAAAGAGTTCAGAAGAAGGGAAAAGGAGGAGAAAGAAGCTCAGGGCTCTAAAAAGAGGCTATATTGACAAAGAGATGGAAGATGAAGGGGGGAAATCTTACTTAAGTGGCTCATTTTGACCCAATTTCTGCAAAAACATCATTTGATATTTTTACGGCCCTTTTTCTCATTTTGCTATCTTTGAATATTCAAACAATCATAACTCAAAAACTACTAACAATATACAAACGAGGTTTGGCATGTAGATTTAAAGCATGTTTTGGGAGGGCATGAACCAATAAAATACAACCCAAGTGTCAGTTGTACTAAATTATGCAGAAATATTCATTGAGTGCAATCAAAAATTACAACCAGCGAAAGTATTTTGTTTCTTAGAAATGATTTATAAGGTAAACCTGAAAGTTTCTTTGGTTCATGCCCTCAAGCTATCATTGAGCCACCTTCCTGCCAAGTTATGACAATCTCTGCATAGGGGTAGCAAAGATATCTGTGTTTAACTCGACACTGATTTTGCATAATTTATGTTAATTTATGCAAAATCAGTGAACCATAACATCTTGAAAAACATATTTTTTACTGTTTTCATCAGTTATTGTATTGGTTATACCAAGATATGGCAAATCGATGGCTTTATAAGAAAACTTCCCCCTAACTGTGTATTACTACCTGAATATATTGAACAAACAGTTCCTCCATCGGGTATACCTTTTGCAAGGGACTCAAGGGAGTGTTAACAACCTTCATTTAAGGCACTTGGCTTTCTCCTACTTTATCACTAAAAACTTTTTTGGTCCTCTATTGAATCTGTTTTTAGCTTAATAATTTCAGTACTAAAACTACCCTAAGACTTTCGTAACAAGAATGCTTCAGTTTATGTAGCACTCAGGGGCGATTCTAGCTTGGAAAACCTGGGGGAGGGGCAAGCAAAGGAAACCCTAGGATGGTGTATAGGGTTAATTTGCTTTGGTAATGTAATGGTCTGCATCGTAGCTACTCTCAATCTAATGCCTTCAAGAAAAGTACTGAACCTTTGCTAGTGTTATAAAGGATCAAGTTTATGATTATAGTGAGGGTGTGACTTACTTAGAATAGTGTCTCTATACAGCGCCATCATTGTGAGTGGTGATGAGGACAATATGGACTGTTTTTGTTCGCAAGATAGCTGAAAAATGCATTTTCCAGAATTAGTTCACTTAACAGATACCACCCTTTTACATAGGAGAAAATTGCTTAATTTGCATCAAAATTGGCTAAAAATGACATCTCAAATACATTCAGTGTGGCAGAGGATTACAAAAAGTCAGCTTCAATCTTGATAGCGAAAACGCATGTTATTAGGAAAGTTTGTACTGTGGAATCCCGATGTAACGAACACAGGATATAACGAACTTCCAGGTACGTATTACAAACTAAACGTTTGGTCTCGTGGGTTCTACCTAACAAACTTCTTACGAATTCTGGCTATTATGAACCAAATTTAAACTGGACAAACAGTTTGGGAGTAGAACCATTTGTATTTGATTTACGCCACGAGCTTCAGGATGGATGGGTCCTACTTCAAGGTCTCGAAATTGTAAATGAATTTTCCATACTTTTTTGTTTAATATTAGGGTTTATTTATTCCTCGTGTTTATCCATTACTTGAGTGAGATTACCATGGACCTCTATCCGACTATGCGTTTTCAATATACAGATACAGGGTGATTAGCCAATTTGTCGTAAAAATTTCCGGCACAAAACGAGCAAATTCTCATTAAACGCGCTTTTTTCAGATATTCCTTTGGAATTTTGCAAACATGCAGGTTTTATGATGCTGAAAATGCAGATAGATGCGTGCAGAGTTTCAGGCATTTATAAAACAAAGTTTTTGGCTGCTTGTGTATTGGCAGGGCAATTCTAGGTTAGTTACGTCGCTCATTCATTGCTGTTTCACATTCCGTAATGGAAACGATAAAGTTTCACTGGCACCCCTTTATTCAGTTTATGGTTGAGAAGGGAAAAAAATACTGAAAACCTCCTTTTTTGAAAAGTGGAGGACAAACAATGGGGTTATACCAATTTTTGGGAGTCCATAGCATCCCATGCCTCCTTAGAAGTCCGCTGGTTAGCAGTGTTAGCAAAGGGAGAGGTACTACACAAGCAAAACCTTGGACACGTAGATTAACACAGGAAGCAACCATATACATAGTAAATCAAAGAGATGGTGGGTTTGCTTCATAATTAGAACTGTAACTATGTATGTACACATTGACATTCTCATGTGTCAATAAACAAGCTTTCAACTCAGTCCTATAATTTTGAAAAATACAATGAACATGCTCTCATAAGCGACTTCGGGCCGAATGGAAGTTTAGGGTAACCACTAAATCACAGTACATTCTATAAGACACTATTCTTAAAAAGTGCATTAAGTCAAAAATCCCGAAAAACAGAGCGTAACTACATACAAAGTACTATTATAATATTGCTTATCACTCGATAAACACTACAATACCGTTGAGTACTAAGAAACATCTATCCGTTCTACAACTAACGCTAACCCTGATCCTAACTCAAACCCCACACAAACCCTAACCCTAACGCTAACCCTAACGCTAACCCTAACGCTAACCCTAACCCTAACCCTAACCCTAACGCTAACTCTAACCCTAAGTTATTATACTAAGTAATTAGTAAGTAGTACCGCACTTTTTACCGTCCGTTTTGACTCTATGCATCGTAAGCAGTAATTTCGTATAGAATTGACGGCGATTAAGGGGTTACCAAAAACTGCAAATCCGCCCCACTTTGTTCTATTTAACAGTGGTGCAGTGCCTGGGGACAGGGGAGACTAGTTTCCCCTAGACAGAATTTCTGTTGGATATTTGAAACATTTGCTACTTTGTCGGAAGTTTTTGTACGTCATTGAAGGGTTATACTTAAGGAAAATTTTCACAGCATTTGCCTTTGGCTCCCCCTACATTTATTTCTATTGCACCCTTTCTACTGAATCTGCGATATCAGAAACATTAGTTTGTTTTGTCTTAGGAATCAGCATAATACTAACATTTTGCAACGACTTGATGGAAACGAGAGATGGAGCTCTCCAGTTCCCCTTCACCAAAGAGTAGGACAAGCTGAAGAGATGTAGAATAGGGATAGATCTCTGTAGATTCCTTCTGTGGACTGCCGGATTTTCCCATGCATTTTCTGTTTAGACTTGTGCGACTTCCGCATATCCCTTGATTGTTTCCAAATCTTGTATCTGTGTAGGAGCATTGTCACATGTTAATGTGTAGATTTACATTTTTCAGTAGATTTTACGAGGTCAGCCAATCAACTCTGAGTTTCATGACTCACTGGCCAATGGAATTTCAGGAGCTCAGGGCTGCTGCGAACCTCTACTGGAAGAGGTGATCAAGTAAGGTCGATCAAGAAAAGAGCAGACTGAAATGAGGAAAATGCTATCACGTTTCTCAAACTTGTTAATGAGACATTTCACTGGTTATCAGTGAACGCAGCACAACTGAGAAGTCAAAACGTAACTGATAAAGCTGGGTACTGGGTATATACAGCTTTATATGGAACCTTCGTCCATTATAACACAGGTTTCAAGAACGCAAAGCGATCAGGAGCGCAATGGAGAGCCGGTAGCAGATTTTAGTGATAGAGGTTTGTGGTTTCACTTCCTCCGACTTTGTTGGTAATCATTGTTGAACCGAAGGGATACATTCAATATTCATGTGAAGCATAGCTGATCCGCATTATTTAGTAGGAATGCATGAATGTTTTCGTAACATCATCATTTACGATAAAACAAAATAAACTTCGCTGAATCAAAAATGAAACTTTAGGGCTTTGGTAGACAATACTCCACACGAACTTTCAAAGGATGATTGCAAATTTGCAAGAGTTGGTTTTGCTTTCATGTTCGTCCCCCTGCGTACGTGATTTTTAGATGATATTATTTGCAAATCAGTGATAAAGAATGATTTCAACGTTACGCGTAGGTGTAGCTCTTATTGAGGCTAGTGTTAGAAAGTAGGCCCATTACTATCTTTAAATTGTTGTACAGGATAGATAAGTGCACATTGGGATAAATAGTCGCTCCATTTGGCAACCAGATGTATTTTTCGTTACTTTTGTCATGTGGGCTGTAAATGTGCAGCAGAGATTTTATGCGACCCTACGACCTTGACTTAACTAAAGTAAACAAATATTGGGGCCCATAACCAACAAGCGGGTCTGAAAGGGTTACATTCTTGAGTCAAAAAGGATAATCAACGAAATCACCAGATGTAAGAGGCCAAACTGTTGATCATTAGTCGATTGCTGTTTTGCTTTCCGCCGTGTGAAGGGCAGTACAAAAATTTTAATTATTAATAATATCCGTTGCACATCACCGGTACAAATCAAATATGGCTGATAGCTCTACCTGCTTCGCGCCCTACTGTAATCTATGAAAAAGTACAGAAATAAATCTGAAACTTCGCTTACAAAGAGGATCAGAAACATGGCCTATATATTCAAATACGCTACTTTAGTTGCCACCGCTTTTAGCGTGGAATAGTGTGTGGTTGGTAATGTTTATTAGCGGTTTGAATGAACACCTTGGTCTTTAACTGAAAACAATTTCGCATGATGTAAATTTACACCTGAAAGCTGTTTAAGTTAGAGAGAATTGTATCGGAGTATCCCCAGAGATGCATCTTTAATCATTATGGACTCACCTTTAGTAAAATTAATGATGAGTTTGATTTTTATTGTTTACACAAGAAGCTGGACATCTACCTTTGTGAACTGTAAATGCATTCTTTGTAATTTCCGTGCGAAGCGGACTCGTGAACGAAGGCCTACTTGGTGTGAACTATTATATTTCTATCAATTGTTGGAAAGGGGTTTATCTAGAGAAGAAAAATTACTGCTCCTGTTATTTGGAAGAAGGTATGGCGGACGTAATAGTGATAGGAAGTGACACGCTGGAATAGGTTGAGGATTACCAACATTTGAGCATACTTTTATTTGTTTATGAATCTAAGAAAATGTGTCTCAGTTTTTAAAGTAATTGAGTAGTAGAAGTATCTTAAGTTTCAAATATTAACACGAGGTTTAAAATAGAATGAGTAGTAAACTGATTTTGATGTATAAATGGAAAAGCAGAAATGCTCCATTGTCAAGGGTAGTAGGATACATTGTTCAGCTTTAGAGGCAAGGAAATCAACTGAATAGGAATTGTAAAGTAGTTTCTTGGTATTCTTGACCCAATGCTGAGAGTTTCTGAATGTTTTGTAGGGTATCTTAAAAATAATTAGTATGTTCGTTGTATGAATTGTTTTTGACTGCTTTCATGGGACTGAAGTTTGTCTAGTATATTCCAAATTATATTAAAGAAGCATTTTGTCATTGCTCAGATGGATTTGATCTATAGATTTTCAGTTTTGACAAGAGTTTGGGAACATTGTATTTATACCATGAGCTATCCTCAAGGAAAGAGTGTTAAGAAGCCTTATTTTTTGAGTTTCTGCAACTTTGCAAGGCAGGTGGGAAAGTCAAAGTTTGAGTGTTGTCTGGTATTAGCCTGTTTATCTTGGAAACTCAACAAAGCATCATGATTTATGTTGAGAAATGGAACTTGAAATGGGAAATGTCAGTTCAGTTCAGTTCTTTGTAATTTTAGAATTACATGAATTAAGAATTAAGCAATGTTATCAAATGTCCAATAAGAAGATGGATAAAGTCCTTTGTTGTTTTTGAAAAATTTATGTAAAAATATCATTTGCACTGTGGGGAAATGTGTTCATTATATAGATAGGTGAAGAGTCTCATTTATCATTTTGTGGTTTAGTTAGTATACTAAGTTGATGTATAAAAACTAAGTTACTTTGAAGATGATACTGAGAACATTTAATGTTAATGGTTGAGCATTTGAATTTTGCATTCATATAGCATGAATTTACAATATAAAATTTGTGATTTTTATTTTTTTCAGAATTATGTGCAAACCGAAAGAAGTTGAGAAATCGTGGCCTTCTTTCCTCCCTGTTTTGTTGTTTTGGTGGGAGAGGTGATCCAGCTAGTGCATTTGTTCATGCAGGCATAAATGCACCAGATGAACCTCCAAATCATAACCAGAATACTCTTTCCAAAGGCTATGAGCCTGATGCAGAGGAGGAAGAGCCAAATGATGCACAAGTATGGCTTTTATTTATCAGAAATAATGTTGTAATATGACCTGTAATGAAATGCCTGCCTTGGAAGAAGATACCCATGGAAACTTGCCATTGTCTTAAATCAACTTTGTGTGTAAAGCAATTAAATCTGGTAAACATTGATGTGGTGATATTGTGCTTGTCAATTATCATATGAAGAGTTGTGCGTTTTGACAGCAGTTCAATTTAGCCAATCATGCTAGTACTTTTCCACCTAAAGACATCACCCTCTGAAATAATCCTAAGGCTGTCAGCTGAGTTAGATGCATTGATTTCAGTTAATTTTTTTCCTTCCAACTGTTTATGAAAATCTTCCATAGTTTCTATCTTAAGCATTGCTCTTTCATAATTTGTCAGTGAGAAAGTTTTCTGATAACTATGAAGTAAGTTTCCCAGTCTTTTATCAGTTGTTTGGAATTAGTTGTATTCATTATTTGTAAGTTCAATCTTTATCTTGATTTTAGCATGAAGAAGTAAAATATTTGTTGCCACCACAGCTGCCATCAACAGCAAATAAAAAATGCATTGTTATTGATTTAGATGAAACGCTTGTCCATAGCTCATTTAAGGTAATTTTTTTTCATAACATTGTGATTTGAATTTTGTTCTCTGATAGGATTTAGTTGCCTAATGTACCATATGATTTGGAATCTTTAAGGGTTTGAATTACAACAGGTGCAAATGGAACATACTAGTTTAGTTGCATTTTAATTGTTTAATTGTTTATTTACTTAATTGTTTAAGTGTAAAGGAAGATTTTATTGGCATCTGCAATGCAGACCTTTCAATTAGACACACGCAATCACGCACGAGTGTGCAGGCATATGCCCAGCTCAGTTCACGCGCTTGGTTTATCACTCACGCCAGCTTTATGAAAAGTATACATCCAAGTACTAAGAAAAGCTCTAGCAATTTAATGTTTATTGCACGCAGATTGTCCCATGCATGCGATTGGCAGCACGCACCCAGTTTACTCATTGAAAGGCCTGCAATGTGGTGACATATAAAAAGATAGGTTACAAATTATAGAATGAGAATTTGTAACCTTCATTAGTTGATAAACCAATTAGATGTTCCATGCTTGTAGTTTATTTGTTTCTGGTTTCATAGGTGGCCATTGAGCTGTAGATCAACTGTTTGTGAACTGATAACAATAATTGTTATAAAATTTATATTTGCATTGTGGATTTTACTGATATATTCAGCGAAATGATTCTCGGAAAATTGCTCCTTGTTTTCAAGCATCATTACAAGAGCACAAATCCCACTACATTAATTAATTTGTATTTATTTGACTTACTGTGTTAGCGAGAGAGGGGCATACCAAATTTTGATAGCAATGTATGGAAGGAAATAGTAATCAAAATACTTATGGTGATATTACTATCAGAAGTGAATCTCTAAATTAAGTTGGATTTAGCAGTGTACTATCAACTCATAAATATCTCTAATTGATATATGATAGTACTGATGTTTCCTTTGTTTATGTATATATATATATATATATATATATATATATATATATATATATATATATATATATATATATATATATATATTAGTACTTCATCAGTACTAATTTATATATGTTGTGGATGCGGCTTAGGATTAGTTTGTATATATATATATATATATATATATATATATATATATATATATATATATATATATATATATATATATATATATATATATATATATATATATATATTTATATAGGCTGTCTTAAGTTTTAAGTTAACATTTTGTAAAACGGTAAGGTATAGTAGTTCCTTTCACAACTATATGGGTTAGGGAGTGCTTGTAAGACAGGAGCTCCTGAACGGCCGGCTACGTTGGGTAGGGTGGGTAGTGTCTTTCCTCGACTCCTTGATCACCCTACTGTTGCCACCAAGTACCCGTTTGTTGCTGGATGGACAATGAGTGGGCATGCAGAGTACTGTCCGAGCTTGCCTTGAGGCACCAACCGTCTACACGGCGTACAGACCTCCTTGCAATGCAGTTGCTCACCTATATTTTCCTTTATTGGTTGTTGTATCTTTACTGAGGGTTATACAGTTACATGGATCTTACATCGTTTTGTCTTCTTTTAGCCAGTTCATGATGCAGACTTTATCGTTCCTGTTGAAATTGATGGAAACATACATCAGGTATGTGTATTTTTGAATGGGTTTGATAGTCATTCCACCTCATACAGATTTGCATACGGAGTGCAATACGCTCAATAATTGACGTCTTTATCTCCTTTCCAGTTGTATCGCAAGGAGAGGCTTATCAATTAAAACATTAGCTAAAACTCAAAGTATCCTTCCTCATTTGTAGCAAAGATAGCTGTATAGTCTTTGAATACTGACTTATAATATTAATGAGTTCTTGCAGACAAATCAGTTTTGGACTTTGAATGTGGTTTCATTTTCATCTGTAGGTTTATGTCCTGAAAAGACCGTATGTTGATGAATTTTTACAGCGAATGGGCGAACTCTTCGAATGTGTACTCTTCACTGCCAGTCTTGCTAAGGTTTGTTTACAACTTAACATTGAGAAAGATTGCTAGAGTATCGATGTACAGTCTGAGACAGCGTTGCTCTTAGTTTAGATTCGAGTGCTTGTACAGCAAGATTGTTTCTTCCTTGCTTTTCATAGTATGAATGCTTTTCTATTCAGTTACAAGTTTATAATAAATAATTACTAGTTTACTATACATAGACGTAACACTGCCGTGCTATAGAAACGATACCTCTATAGGGCCCTAGGAACAAAATATCACGTCTACCCAGGAGTCATAACATAAATATAACTAGTACACTGACAAACACAAGCTACAAGTTAAAGTACCTTGCAACCAAATAATTGCCAGTGATGATTCAAATCGCAGGTTTAAAAGAGTGGCATAATGGCGTTCTTTTTCATGTAGAATGAATGTATGACAGATGCATGACTATTGTTTCGTTGTAAGCTTCCCTATGATATCATATGAATGAAACATTAATGATAAGCAATAAAACATAAAATATGAGTACTCATAACAAACACTTATAGAAGGGAGTTGGGTGCACCAATTATGGGAGCCGGTAACCCTTTAACCAAAGCGTTTGTTTCCGAATTGTACATAATGGTTAAATTTAATGTTAAGTCGTTAGCTTCCGAGGGCAACATATAGATATCTGAAGCCTCAATATATTTATAAGCTTCGAGTACATCGTTGACACCAGCAGGAAGGTTCCATCTGTGTTCACTGAAAGAATTGCAGATCAGCAAGTGTCCCATATCTTCTATGTCATCATATACTGGACACATTGGATTGAGTGTATCTTTAGAATCATACTTGAATTTATGGACCTTGAGTTTGCTTAGCCCTACCCTTAAATTAGTTAAGTATATATCCCCTTTTGAATTGTGAGTTATGTACAAGGAATTAGGAGCAGACCTGATTTGAGATAATAATTTCTTTTTGAATTTGCTAATCAAGGGGGATTCTCTTATATCGGGACAAAGATTATTCCATTCAGACGAGGAGTCATGGTAGAAACTAGATTTGGATTTTTCTGTTCTTGCCACAAAATACTATACAATGGGTGGCTGTCGAAAAGAGTAGCCACTTGGATGAAATAGTGGAATATGATCCCTTTACTACTCAGGGGCCAAATTATTCATAGTTTTAAAAAAAGGGACAAGAGCTTTGCGATTCCCATCCTAGTTCACTCTACAGCCTTTCTAGAGATGTTCTTTTCCAAGTTCCTGTCACTACTAGGACAGCAGAATATTGAGTAGATTTATGTCTAGTCATCATATAATTTTAAGAGCGATCTGCTCTTTGCGGTACGTGATAAATTACATCGCCATAGCCTGGATGGAGTCTTTCAATGTGTACAGCCCTTTCAGTGTACTTCTGGGGGGGGGGGGTGGGGGTATTTAGACATGAACTTCAGTATGCCAATCGTGTTTCTTACCTTTACGGCTGCTTGTATGTGAGATGAGAAAGAAAGTAAGAATGAAGCCTGGTACGTCAATCAGTCTGATACTCGCGATGTTTATCCCTTCCTTGTTTGTACAAGACCAGTTGTCTGTATTTCATATATAAATATATACCATCTCTATGATATATACAACTATGGATAAAGATATATATATATATATATATATATATATATATATATATATATATATATATATATATATATATATATATATATATATATATATATATATATATAGATTTATCCTTGTCGATTAGTATTACCTGACATCAGAACATGGAAAAGAACATGTGACTTGTACCTTAGCTTAGAGCTAGCTTTGCAAAATGTATATGATATTGTCTTATTGCGCCTAAATTATTCTTCAGTTTCTTTGCGTTTACTTTTATTTCTGGTATTGTTATGGATATTCACCTAGGAATGAGGTTTCTGCGTACACCGTGCCATTTAAATTTTTTTTCATAGAACATCTTGTAACTTGACTGAGAAGTTGTGAAAACCTGTTTTAACTTTATTTCACCCCTTTAAATTCAGATAACAAGTAAGACGCTTGGTAGAACTGAGCTGATTTGCAAGGTTTACCTTGATGGTCTTGGTTGTATCGTTTTTTCTTTAATTGTCTTGTATAGTATGCTGATCCAGTTGCCGATCTGTTGGACAGAAACGGAATATTTGCTGCACGATTATTTCGAGAGTCGTGTGTATTTTATAGAGGAAACTACGTTAAGGTACGTTTGTTTTTTGCTGGATGTTATACCAGACTATACATTTTGGAGTGACTCAAAAATTTGAAACATTTAATCAGCTACGTTCATTTGAAATGGTTAACACCTGCATCTATCTTCATAGTCTCTCTTACTGATGCTGGTTTAATAGCTCGAATTCGTATAGAGCTTGATTTTCAAGCTTGCTACCATAGGTAGAAGTTGCTGCTTCCATTCGTGATGTAATTTTTTTCAGGCAAAAACAGTTGCAACTTCTTTGTGTTTCTGGTTGCATTCACCATAGAAAAACGGTTCAAAACTTTCAATCTCCATTGAACGGCTATACCTCACTTAATCTGTGCCGAAATCTCCTAGAAAAGAAAGTCTTCTCCCAGTCTGAAATGAAGCATTCAGCCTAGCAAATGGAACTATTGTGAACTCATCACTCCATTCTGTTCAATTTTGTTTTGACAGGACCTGAGCAGACTTGGCAGGGAACTTAGTAAAGTATTAATAGTCGACAATTCTCCTGCTTCATACATTTTCCATCCAGATAATGCCGTGAGTATTTATTGATATTGCCATGAGTATTTGTTTATGGCAGATAGTTCTGAATTTCAAATACATTGGATAGATTTCATTTTTAACAAATTATTTGGAGAAAGCCTAGTTTGTAGTTGAGCATTCGTATTTGAGTGTTTTTGCATGGATCGTTGATGTTCATTGCTTTCATGCTTCTGCTTTCAAGTATATGTTTAGATTTTAGCCAGATTTGTTTGATCTAAATAGTAGAGACAGTAGGTTAAGAGAAGTATTACAGAGAGATTATATTGTCTTCGGAGTAAGCCCATCGTTTTTATCTAACATATTCGACGATATGATGAGCGAAAGAGTAGCACTGCTACGTATACTGTGATTATGAATTTAGTCAGTAGAATCATGAATAGGTTTTCTCATGTTTTGATTTTTTCAGGAATATAGGCCACCCAGTTTTACGTAGACTCCCTACTTCAATGATTAGAGAATTCATTCGTTGCAAAATTGACCTACTGGATTCCCAGTAGTCGTTATTAGGCATTTCCTTAGGAATTTTTATTTAGTGAAAACAACGGCGAGATTACTATCGACATAATGAAAGCAAGTCTGAAGTGAATATACTCTAGGCAGTATATTGTTGTAGATGTAGATTTAATTGACGTTGTACGTAAATGAAGTGTTGGAGAGACCAGCTTCCTGCTCACAAGTTTGAGTATGTTTGAGAGTAACCTAATATTTCTCCCGTTACTGTTTTCTGCCATTGAAATGGTCATTGTCATGGAAATGGTTCAGATTGAGAAAGAAATTCTAAGCAGTAATGGCTCCTCATGATTCCCATACGTAGAGCAGTAATGGCTCCTCGTGATTCCCATACATAGAGAATGGTAAAGTAGAGTTGATAACACAAGGAGAAGCAGTATAGGAATGGTTAAAGTTGAAGTCAAAGTTTTGGTTGGGAGGAGGGGCGGTATGGAAGAGTTTGTGTTGCAGATTGTCTATGAAGAACTGATATTGAAGATCCAACCACTGCATTGGTGCCTTTGTTACTCGATCTTCCTTTCAATGAACAAATGTAGCCTCCTAGTGCCCTTCGGGTACTGCGCTCTTTTTATCTTAATGACGTTCTGAATCCTATCCTTTTACATTTTCTCTTGTACAATGATAGAACGTTGTCATTTGAAATGAATAAATTTACTGTTTTTCATATTTAAAGACCGGAATGTTTGTCCTAAGAGGCATGATGATTGTACCAATAAGCATGATCCCGCTTCAGTAAATGTCCCCAATTCTGTTGTTTTTTTATATATGTGTGCATGTATATTTTAATTTCAGTTCTAATCAGTATTTTTTTCTATTTGATTAGTTTTGTTGTAACGTTTGATTCATTTTAATTTCTCACAACAATTTATTTGATCCTTAAGGTGCCCTGTACATCGTGGTTTGACGATGAGAAGGATACAGAACTCATGGACTTGATTCCATATTTCGAATCTCTGAGTGCTGTTGACGACGTAGTGGTTGCTATTCGAAATAACCGTAACAAGCGTTTCAATAGAGGAGGCATCAGTTCAGATGAGGACAGCTAGAAATGCAAGATGAGTCTATTTTATTTGTACCAATTCATTTGTGATGATTAGCATATTATTTCTGTACTGAGATTCTGTTTAGGAGAATTCCAAGAGGGACAACTTCTTGTAAATGCGGAAGTCGTATCGTCGAAATTCCTTTTTTGGAGGATCCACGAGATTTTTTATTCTACATAGACATTGTACAGGTATGGCAGGTTTTTGCCTTGACCGTTTCAATTTTGATACTACAATTTTATTCCGCTTTTTATAGATTTATATATGCTCAATATTTCATATGAAAATGTTTGCTAATAGTCATAAACGACAATCCAAAGGCAAGCCATTCTACGTAGGATGTAATCCCTTAGGTCCCATTCTGCTTTAACCATAAGGACGCCAATGTATTATATATTACGTTAGCAGACTCAAAGCTAGAAACTAGAATAGTCTTCTAACGTATTAGAGATCTGATAAAACCAGACCAGGTATCTGCTATTTTATCACTTTTTCAACTAAAGAACAGGACACTGGAGAGATTTTGAAGTCAATCATAGCTTGAAATGTGAAGTAGTATTGATCTTGAAGTGACAGCTACAGGCCTATCTCTGATGCCTCTAATGCAGATTCAGCTCCTTAATACCTTGCTTCTATACTCCATTATCTAAAATTTTTAGTAGTGCTGATCGCAGTTTTCTACATGATCTCCATGTTGACATGTTGATCACCTTGGTATAGGTAGAATTTTTCGATATGATCTCCATATTGACTTCATCTGCTATTTCACTGTGAATTTGTAACAAATCTCTCGGTAATTTATTCGTAGTTTCTTAAAGACGGAATTAGCGAATTCTTACTTACTGTGATCAGAAGGAGAAGCTAGGTATGAACTTTTCATAGTTGAAAAGAATCCTTCACTATCTTTCCCTTAGACAAAGACATTTAATAAATGCACCCCTCCCTTTGTGTTGAAATTGTGTAAAGTGTATTGGTTTGCCTCAGGTTTGCCGTACTTGCCATTCAAATTTGTTTGCGTTTTGAAAATGAGATTTTGTGTTGTAGGAAAACATTGCAGTGTAGATGTAGATAATATGACGTAATGCAAATTAAGTGAGAATGACCGTTATTGTGGCTGGTAGACCATTGTCTCATTTTGGTATGAATTTCTAGAGGAATATATTGTATTTCACTGTCAGCATGGTTTGTGAGTAAACAATAAAGAACCCTTTTAAGAGTAGCTTAATGTGGCTCTGTATCTTACATACCGTTTAGCAACAGTTCTCCATATATAGCGTTTAATGCAAGGCCCGTGCCTCTTTCGTATGGAATCTCATTCGCATGGAATTTCATTCGAATCATATGCATTCATCTTTGTCTATCAGCCTCCTATATGTAGATTCGTGGAAATTCTTCCGTGTTTTCGCGATTAAGTTCGAATATATGAATTTGGTATTATCTTACTCATACGTATGAATTTATATCTTTCTATGTAGTTCCAATGTAAGACTATATTTTGACTCTCAAGATTCACACTCTGTTTATAAATGAACACTCCATAGTATTTTAGATGATACTACATATCTTTGTATGCTATTTGTTTATCAAATACTTTTGTATCGTTAATTCCTTCTATGATAGTTCACCCTATAGCAAAGCTCAACATATCCTTTCCTTCTAATTGCTAATGAACAGGCCTGGTATTTTGTTGTACCCACCATAGTAATCCTTTGCTAAATTTCTACCCCTATAATGATTTGATAAGTTACGGGTGATCTGTTGTTGTAACAGAACAGAATTGCTCCGATACTGAGATGCTTTGTTTAATGCCCTAATGGTGGCTTTTTAACACTATTTTGTGTGATTATTCATGTCACTGTTAATAGCCCAGTGAAAGGAGCTCATTGGTTTTAGGATTGGGGCCCTTACCTCATTGGTTGCTTGGCACATTTGTACCACAAAGTTTGACTAATATTTGATAACCCTTTTCATCAAATTGCTCTCTCTTTGCGGCGATAATTTTTTCTGACTCCAGATGATTAGGATCGATGGCGATGGGAATTTAGGGTTTTGTCCTATAGGTTAAATCTTGCGCTATATGGGTTTTATTGGTAGCTGCTTTGCAGTCAGGTTATGGAAAATGTATGCTTTTGTATTCCTAGCATCAACACTGTAGTTGTAAGTCAATTAGTGCTTTGTACGAACAACTTTAATGTATTGAAATAGTCGTTTCTAATACAATTGGTTTGGTCATTTTATCTGTCAATTATGTTTCATATCATAAATGTCATTTTCAATTTTGTACTATTTTTGAGATTGTAAATTATAAGGAGACTTTAAAGATGGTTGTATAAGCTGTGCAGTTTTATCTAATGTACAACCGATCAGGAAGCCGGGGACGAACAGATGAACGGACGAACGAACTATTGAACAGACGAGTAAACTAACGAACCAACTAACTAACTAAGTAACTAACTAACTAACTAACTAACTAACTAACTAGCTAATTAACTAACTAGCTATCTAACGATCGGGTGGACGTAAGGTACAGATGGAGGACGCAGATGGATGGATGGATGGATGGATGGATGGATGGATGGATGGATGGATGGATGGATGGATGGATGGATGGATGGATGGATGGATGGATGGATGGATGGATGGATGGATGGATGGATGGATGGATGGATGGATGGATGGATGGATGGGGTGGGATGGGATGGGATGGGGTGGGATGGGATGGGGTGGGATGGGGTGGGATGGGATGGATAGGTGGATAGGTGGATAGGTGGACAGGCGGATGAATGGATAAATGAAGTGAAAAATAGAAAGATGAGCGGGAGGACGGGCACTCTGTCAGACAGGATGTGTGTTTGGTATGAAAGATGATATAGTAATGCTTTTTGCTGCAGAATCAAATCCTTGGTTGAAGGGTGTTAGAGGAAAGGAAGCTAGAAGTGATTTTTGAATCCAGAAATAGAATTTTCTTCAAAAGTTGTCAAGCGGACTGTTTTAAGATGCTTTGTGGTGGCCTTTGACAGTATGCAGGAACCAATATCATAAGAGCTTTAATCGTAGCGAGGAACTTGTATCCAGTGCAGCATAGCCACCAAATGTTTGAGACCTCTAATCAGGTCTGTTTTCTCCCAACCTAGCTGACCAGTCAGCATGCAAAATTGGCCTAAATGTAGCTGTGGAAGCGCTAGTGTGGTGAGAATCCAGCATGATGATTGGTCAATTAGGCTGGGAGAAAATATATCTGATCTTAAACATTTGGCTGCTATACTGCCCAATGGGCCAATGGGCAAATATGACAACAAACTCCTTCGTAGAATTATGTGATATGAAGTGCAGTATATACCTGTGATACAAATTAAGGGCTAAATGTTGTTTTGAGTTATGCTGTGACGTTTTTACAGGGGAATGTGCAATCTTTAAATGACATCATCGTACTACGAGTGGAAGTAATAGCATTATTTATATTTGAGTTGATGCTCATAAAAACAATAATGATTGAATACATGGCATTTTTAGGCATAAGCCTCTGAGATTTGTCTTATACAAAAATTACGAATATTGACAACAATATGTGCTGATATGTCCAAATATCAGTAACTGAAATTTTATTATATACTTATCACTCTGTTGATTTTTGTTATCGCTTTCTATGATGGTGTGACAATGGTTTGAGAAATGGAAACTTATGTTGTGGGTATACACACATATTTTTTGTAAGAAACCTGGCTCAAGGCCTAGTAGTTAAAAGTGTCTTACTTCTTGTCCAAATTTTAGTTTAAAAGTTTCTTAAGTCAGAAAATCCAACATTCATCCAATATTTCACCATGCAGTGCACCACATTTGCACATCTTTGCTCAGCCTTGCTCGGAGTAGGGTGGTTAAACGAACTAAACATTTCAGCCAACATTTCACTGTTAGTGTCTGTTAGTGTGAAGAAGCTAGTGTCCTTGTGGATGCCTGCGAACAGATCATGATCCAAACTCTTCAAGGCTTCTTACTTCTTGTATTCCATTTCCTCTTTTACCTCTGGGGTCGTTTTTTAACCGCTAGCCATTGTCCCTAACTTAAGACTTACATCTTCTTGATTCTTCTCTTCCTTCAAAGATGCAATCTTTTAATTTTTGCATTCAAAATATTTTAGCTTAGCTAGATATTTGTTTCCAAGTGCGAATGCCAAATCTGGACCTTGGAAATTTGCAAAATGGCAGGAAAAAGTCAATGTCACTCAAAGACTGGCCGTGCGTGATTTTAATGACTCGTACAACATTTTTGACCGCCACCAAACAGCGCAGAGCAGCACAAAGCAGCACCGAGCACGGTCCAACAAGTAATCAAACGAATACAATAATTCGTAAAGCAGGAATGTTGAGCGTTACTCTGTAAATTGCTGCATCCGTTTGACCAGGGCCTATCGAAGGGTGGTTAAACTCATCCAACATTTCATCCAATAGTTCACCAAACATTCCTTCATCTGATAATGCCTGCACAGTGATACGTATTTAAGAGCTTTCTACGCATGACAAAAAATGAAATGTAGGATGAAGCGGTCGGACGAATCATCGTACGAATCCAACATTTCAAAAACATTTGTTTTTATCTCGATCAAACTTCATTCAACATCTCTTCGCATTTGCTGGATGATTCAACATACGTGGCAAAACGTATCCATCGATTCGCCCAGAACTTGTTCTGAAGATGTTGGATGGTATGTTTCTTGATTTCTTATAAACCTGTTTCATATAAGACAAAGCATGTAGCTGCCTAAGCCAATCAGATATGAGGCACCAAAGAAAGCTGTTACATCACTTATCATTTCGCAAGCATATAAGCTTTCGATATTCATCAGTGAGTTACTGGCATAGTAACGGTGGGGTCGCACCGACATAGTAAAGCGGGGGTGGGGTGGGGGGCAGGGGAACTTTGTTACTTTGTCGGATTTACGAAAGCTGTACGTTAAGTATTGTGAATGGCAGGAGAAAATATCACATAAGTGCTTTGGAGCGAGATCATCCAGGGACATGAAGACCATCCTATCTTCGATTTGCCAGCAACTAAATCACTGACAGTCCTTCATCCCAATCCTTCAATTAGAGTACTGCAGTCAAACAGCGCTCTGTCTTCACCCTTGTCCCATAACGGTAGAATAATGCTGTCGAAGGGCTATGCCTTTCATAGTTAATGCTATTCCTTTAACTGAAAATTTTTCATAAACAACGTAAGTGCCTCAAATGTTTCCAACTAAAAATTCTATTTCTCATCTCACAGATGCCTTGTTGTTATAAGAAATTTCAAGGAGTTTAAGAAACACCTAAGAAACATTTAAGACTGGATTTAGCAAAATATTACGAAATATTTAGGTTTGAAGGGAGAAAGTTTGTTTCTTATAAAAAACATGTATGCGTCTCCCTGTGTTTTCTGTTCCTTGGAAACAGGGTTAAAGTGGCTCTTAAAGTGTCTAAGATTGCCAAACCCTGCCCCGACCCTCTCGAGCTCTTATACCTCTTCATTTGCCCTTTTCAAGCAACTCGTAGGAGCCTCACTGATTCCGAGGTGTTCAGCTTAAGACTTGATTCAACGTATCCATTTGGTGTACGGAAAGAGTTCCCGGTAGAAGGAGGTCGTGTCAAAGAAACAATATGTTTAATGGAATCATTATCTGATCTCCATCTTGCCATATTATTAAATTTTTTTTATAACAAAAATTTTGTAAGAATATGAGCCTCAAAACTGATGGGAAATTAAGAACAAGCTAAGGCTGAAGCACTCTCGTAAAGTGATTTGAAACTGATGTGAAACTTTTTAAGCTCTATAATTTTTGCATGAAGTTCTTGAAATATATTACACATCGGTGTGTAGTAAGCGGTAAGTGCATCAAGACTCCTAGCAAAGGATTATACATCTGTCAGATGGTATATTTTGTATATCTTTTGTCTTCTGCTAAATGTTATTGAAATAATGCCTGTTTCATAAACGCCCAATGTTCTCTTGTATATTTTCTAATGTCTAAGTTGTCTACACCCCAATGATTTAAAAGCCGATTAAAAACAATTCAGCTTCAAAAAAATTTGGAAAAATTAAGAACAGTCAGCCGGAGCCTCTTCTAATAAAAATTGTGTAATTCTGAAAATGAGGTATAAGATAATAAGACAATACCTCTTCCTGAGAACTAAGAGGTCTCTTAGAATTGTCTTTACCCTCTGGCACGCAATTGTCTCTGACTTCAATCATTTTTGAGAGGCAATAATGAAGGCAATTTGCTGGAAAATTTCATTTTTAGCCCCCTCCCAAATATAGACCCTCCCATTGTGCCACTGGGGTTACATGGCAAGCAAAAAACTTTGTGGAGGGCTAAACATACATAGTAGTACTAACTGCTTTTAGTATGTATGTAAATAAAAGCAACTTTAAAATGCACAAAGTGAATGTGCAATATATTCTTATTTGTTAGCCAATTTAAACTTTCACGGGCTCTTCGGGGCCAATCAAAGGGCCATGTGTGGCCCGCGGACCGCAATAGCCATATTTCTACGATCACCACTTATCACCAACAGCCTTTCCATGGAGATTGTCTCACTTTGATGTTTATCTAGTCGAGGCAAGTTTCATCAAATCTATTTTGGTCCACTGAATCACTCCTAAAGTGAGAGGAGTTGAAAAATAGTGCAGAGGTTGACAGTTTTTGCAAGGAAGCAGTTGCCACATTACCTGTCTTTCCCCAGCGTATAGTATTCAAATTTGTTCAGTTATAGTGCTAGCTACTTAAGACTTATTTTTGTTAAGTGGTCTTTGAATTGAGACCTTGTGCTGAAGCCTGGGTTGACCGAGTAAGCAACAAGCAACGATCAGAATGGAATGGCTATTTGGTAAGAAAAAGACACCGGAACAGATGTTACGGCAACATCAACGAACCTTGAATAGAGCTATAAGGTGGGTTAGCACTTTTCAAAAATGAAATTTTCTTTTTCTCTTTGGGTCAACTTTCAAATTGGTATAGAATATGAAAGGGAAATACCATTCACTCATTGCCTTACAGAGTTGGAGAAAAAAGACAAAAATAAGTTTGATCTACTAAAGTCAGCGCAAAGCAAGGAACTGTTTCTAAATATTAAACCTGAAACTTAGAGGATTGTCAAGAAAATAGAGCAAATTTTAAGAACATTGGCTTGATACATAGAAAGATTGAAAGTTCTTCATTACACTACAAAAATCTTGAAGCAAGCCACAGAGAATTATAAACTAGCAACTTTCCAATGAAGTTGAAACAAGACTTCTGGTCATATATTTAGATTTAAGTTCCAGGCCATGAAGTTCATAAAGTATTTTGAAAATGCCAGTTTTTATGTTGTGTGCCAAATCAATGAGCCCTTTTTATGAACATCTATAAAAAGAGCATACGAAATCAGCCTGATTATTCATAGAGTAAGACCTGTTAACCTTGGGGAGACATTGAACTGCATGTCCATTTTTTATACATGAACATGAACTTCCTCTATAGCTATGCTTTCAAACAGAAGGCACAGAATAATGCGATCTTTGTGTGATCTTCATATGTATATGATCCTCAAACCAAGGAACAAAAGTACAGTTATTTTTGCAAAACCCAACAGTTTCCCCATACCCTGGAGTTCATTTGATTGTCATTCATTGGGGAAATCCATGGGGCTTTACAGCTACACCTTAGAGGCAATGATATTAGATCTGAATCATGAGTCTCACAGTTAAACTGTGAGAGTTGAATGATCTGATCTAACTGCTTCTTGGAATTTATGAAGTGAGTTGGGAAATACCAGGAGAGTGTTAAATCATTAAAAATAGTGGAGTGATGACCATGGGAAGTGAAGAAGAAGCTAGTGTCCTAAATAGATGGTTTGATTTGATCTTTATAAAAGAAAATGCTGTTTGAACCAGAACAGTATATTACTCAAACTGTCAGCAACTGTTTGAAGTATATTTTGCCTCATGAGGAAGACAGAGGTTATGGGAGATCTAATGGTATAGATGGCTGCCAAGCCAGATAAAATCAGCCCCACCCCATAGTACTAAAAAATTCACAAAGGTATTCTCTTAATATCATTCTTATTATACAGGAAGACATATCATATGGGGATATTGCCACAGGTTTGGCAGAAGGCTAATGTTCCACTAGATAAGAATGGGAATAGTCAATTACCAGCAGCTATTGTGCTATCTTTCTTACTGTATTGTTCATGATATTATGTATCCTTTTGTTGGCAGTCAGCATTTCAGTCTTTTGTGCATAATACCATCATGTACAATCTACAACATGGATTCAGGGACAAATTTTATGTAAACCACAGACTTTAGAACATCAAGCTAATGCAAAACGGTCTGACTAGAAGATAACTACAGATGCAGTGATAATTTATTTTTTCCAAAGCATTCAGTATTGGGGGGGGGGGAGAGGTGGGGTGGCTCTTAAGTCTGTGAGGGAAATAGAGATACTACATTAGCAAGATAAGTTTATGGATTAACAGTTTCCTTCTGAGCAAAAATGCTGGTAACGTGCATATGAGGTAGACGTCATCTGTGATGTTCCTCAGGGCTCTGTGTCAAGTCCATATTTTTAAATCCATCTTTGGATTGAAATCCTTTTATGATCTGCATGAGACACTAGATTTAATGAATTGTCTCTTTGTTGATGATATAATTGCATACATAGATAAATATTGGCTGGAGTCCTGCCCTATAAAGCTAAGAGGGAAGCTGTGGTGTAGGCTTAAGTACAACACTTTTGTACAGCATTTTAACCTATATAACATAAAATATGCATAAATCCATACTTCGCAGTTGGTTCATACAGCTAAGTTAAGGCACTCACCAGCCTTTCACATTCTCTTGATGGAAAGGGGGAGAAGCCTACAAAAGCTCACCAGATTTTATCAAAAGGGGCTGAGGTGTACTTCCATAGCACTCCTGCCCAACAGTTAGTTTGCAAATTGCTTTTAGTATGCCTTTAAATGAGCTTGAAGATCAGGCACAAAAGGAGAAGTGACAGATGAAATTCCTGCAAGAGAAATATAAATTTTTTATTATAGCAGGAAGAATGACAATGGAAATATATGACAATGCCCTCCACCAGGAAAGAGCTTATTTACCCATTACATAGTACCTATAAGAGTGAGGGAGGGTAACTTGATTTGTTATGAAATGTTACTGAAACACAGAAGGGGAGAACCGATCAGGTCAGTTTTGTTCTAATATGAACTTGAATTGCTTTTACAAGGTTTTCAAAATCTCAATCTTTGGAAAATTCTTTCAAAAATCTTTACTATAGAACACAGGTTTAGCATGCATGAAAATGAAAAGCTGTAAAATCCAATATTAGTTTTTGAAGTAAAGACTTGTAATAGAGTAGCAAAATGCAGAAATTGTAGGCTGGGCTGTTTCTTATATGCAAGCCAAGAAACTATAACATACCAAATAGTTATAGGTGAGGCAAAATCAATAGAAATGCAAAGCACTAAAGGATTGGTAATGAATATTTGTGTTATTCTGATACAGCTACAGTTTGTTTCAAAGTGTGTTTTTGCTCTTATGAAGAAACTTGTTGAACAAAGACTTTACTAGATGTTTTATAAAATCCATCATGCACTTGCAGCAGTTAGTAATGGTAAGTGCATGAACAATTTTCAAGGGTTTCTAGATATAGCCATGATGAAATGTATTATATCTCAGAAACTCCTCAAATTTAGTGAATGGGATAGGTTTTTGGCAATCTGTGATAGACTCATATATTGAAAAAGGTTATGAAATTAATTAAGAAAAATGGCATTCTAGAGATTATTGGAAACCATTGGCAAATAAAATGTGGGGCTGCAGTATAGTCTTACTATGTATTGCTGTGTTATATGATCCATAGAGTAAACAATCTTAATTGCAACATTCCTCAGGGTATATTGACCATTGCAAATATGCTACTTTCAGCCACATCATTACTGCTCTGTTTCCAATGACTATTTGTAAGAGTCTCACCCATTAGCACACACTTTTTGTTTATTGCTTTCCTTGGTATTGAACAGAGCTTTTAGCATTGAAGGAAGCTCAGTTACAATTGTATAATGAGACAATCAGCACAAAGGCTTAGTGGTTGGTATTTTTGTTGGTATTTTTTATCATCGTATCAAGAAGCATCAGGATAATTTATGCAGGATTCTACTATATTTATTTGTAAAGCTTACACATGGGCTATGAGTATTTTATCTGCTGTATTTGTCAGTACCTTATATTTTCAATTGGGTGTTTGTACCATGGTAGTTTGAGTGGATATATTCTTTGCCAAGAAAGCCAAGAGTGGTGGAGTAGTGTGAGAAGAAATAAGACATTACCCTTCTGTCAAGTAGCATGGCTCTGACATGACATAAAATTTATAAGCATAACTTAGAGGTACCTCTGATTCTACCTTTAGGGACCTTGACAGAGAACGGACTAAAATGGAGGGTCAAGAAAAGAAAGTCATTAATGACATTAAGAAGATGGCAAAAGAAGGACAGATGGTTTGTTTTCAATTCCTGTCTTACTTTAGCATCTGACTTATAACATATATATATATATATATATATATATATATATATATATATATATATATATATATATATATATATATATATATATATATATATATATATATATATATATATATATATATATATATATATATATATATATATATATATATATATATAGATTATATAGATATAAATCAACTGGAGAAAGAGTGTTTTTTTATAGAAGCAATAGAGAATGGTGTTTTTAGCGTGTTTCATCTTTTGACTGTCAGAAAGTAAAAGGCTTTCTGGACATGTACATAATATGTTTAAGTGTGGGGAGTATCATGGAAACAAGTAGTTACTACCAGCTTAATAAAGGAAAATTTTAATACTAGTATATCATAGGGAAAAGGTGGCTTGTAACCTGAGTATTACAAAGGTGACAGATGATTTGTTATGTAGATAGATAACCTTGGATGATGTTTATTTTTACAGGATGCTGTAAAAATTATGGCCAAAGACCTTGTTAGGACAAGGAGATATGTGAAAAAGTTTATACTGATGAAAGCTAATCTTCAAGCTGTTTCATTGAAGATTCAGGTAGGATTTGTTATGAATCTTTGTACAAAAAAGTATGACCTTTGTATATACTGTGCATTTTTTCTTTATGTGTAAAAGTTTTTGCACTAAGTAGGAGCTGTGGTCTTTCAGCAGTTGGTGATTACTGTAATAGCTTGACAAGTTTCGCCAATATTATTGTAGAAAATATATCCAAGTATTTTCAATAAGATGCTGCCTGATGTTTGAAATGCCCTCATTTGTGTTTCAGGGCTTAAAAATCTTGCAGATAGTCTTCCCTGACATTTGTAGCAAAGCTGGAAACTGCTAGATCACAAGTGATTTCTATTGAGACTGTCATGGAAATCATAGAAATAAATTATATTTTGTTTGAAAGGATTGAAATAGGGAAATGTTCATTTGTAGAGTATGTTCTCTTATTTGTATCAATGCAGCATTCTGCCATTTAGCCTTAGGCTCTTGGGGGCCTATCTATTTTTGACACTTTTTGATGGGGGCTTATTCAAGGGGAGGACTTATTCAAGGGGTGAGGGGGTTATTGCAACATTTGACATATGTCACTTAAAAGGCTCATTGTCATGGGTCCTGTTCTCTATAATATTAAAAGAACAGTCTAAATTTAGGCATTGGTCTTTCTCAAAGTCTTCATCATCATCTGGGGTGGAGACTTATTTGAAGGGGGCTTATTAACAATTTTAAGTTTTAGTTTGGGGGCTTGTTTGAGGGGGGGCTTTTTCAAGGGGGCAATTCAAGGATTTATGGCATTGGAACAGATATGATAATTGGAAAGGTACTTTCCACCATGACTGTGTGAGATGTACCTAGATCCCATTGTTATTTAAAGAATCCATAGTTTGTGTTTTGCTTGTTTTCAATTTTACTTCATTTTCTAGGATCCATGCAATTTTGCTTACAACCTCAATTTTTGCAGCAAAGCAGTCACTTGGTGCTTGTTCAGTTTTGCCACTTTCTGTTATATCTTTTAGACATTGAGGTCAAATAATGCAATGGCTACAGCAATGAAAGGCTGTGCAAAGGTCTGTTAAATTCTTGTTGGTGTTGTTGCATAAAATTTCTTTCATTCTTCAAAGTATATACCTGCCTGTACATATTGTTGTTATTTGCAAGAACTAAATCCCACTGAAAGGTATTTGATACAAGTGTGCCCCATTGTGTCTAAGGATCTTTTCCTTTCACTAGCATCTGATAACTTTGCAACAGCAAATGGTTAGTGTAGGTGCTTTTCAAATGTGGAAAATTTGCTGAAGACTACCACATTTCTCCATGTTCAGAGAAATTCACTCTTAATAAAGTACATGAAACTGAGGTATACAAGGAGTTAAACAGCCTCAGTCACAAGAAAACAACTGGACTTGACAGTCTACCTCCTGGTCTACTGAAAGATACAGCTCTTGTGTTGGTGAAGGCTCTCACCCATCTGATCAATTTATCATTTAGAATGGGAATGGTTACTACAGATGGAAAAAGGCAAAAGCAGTACTGGTGTGTAAATCTGGCTTGAGTTTACAAGTTGATAACCAATATCAATTCTACCAATTTTATCACAGATCAAAAACTGTTTCAAAAGCAGCTAATAAGCCATCTTCAAAGAAGTACCCTTCTGTTCAATTATCAATTTGAATTCAGACCTAAAAGATTGACAGATCAAACAGTGATATACTTCCAAGATCATGTTAGAAGGGAAACTGACAAGGGAAAGTTCACTAGGGCATTATTTGTTGACATATCCAAAGCTTTTGACACCATTAGTCATTTTGTTCTTGTCGCCAAGCTTCAAGCCTACAGAATTGCAGGTCATAAACTTACTTGGCTCACGGACTATTCAAACATAAACTATTGGTTCTCTCTTGCTTTGTATTCACTATAGCAATTCATATAAAACATTAAAACATCGAAATATTGTGACATATGGAGATGAAATTGTTATTTTTACATCAAGTAATGACATCAACATCATAGAAAGAAATCTAAATCAACATATTACCAGCCTAGCCACTTGGATTTGTGAGAGTGAGCTCATCATGAGAGTTAAGAAGGGGAAGACCAAAGTTGTGCTTTTCTGTACTGCAAAGAGATGAAATAAATTCAAAGATAGGCGATTGAAAACATCAGTAGGGGAGTCTACTATTAATTTTACTACACAATGTGAATATCTTGGAGGAGCTTCATTAGACCCTTCACTAAGGCTTGACATACATCTTGATTTAGCATTCAAAAAGCTTGCGTGATATTTAGAACCGAAGCAAAAACAATATAAACTCCAAGTGTCCCCTAAACTCAGTTATGAGGATTACAAACAGAATATCAAATAAAGAAGAGAGTGTGCAAGTTCAATGTTGACAGCTCTCGGAAAAATTTAAAAATTGGACAAAGCTGTGCTGTTTTTGCTGGTGGGAGAATTTGTAATGACTTGCCACTTGATGCAAGGAGAACTAAATCAAGAACTGTTTTCATTTCGTTTTTGAACAAACACTTCTTATAAAGAACCTTATTCATAACACAAATTTTTCCTTCAAACAACACAGCATTTAAGACAACTGCATCATTATTATGCTGGAAGGCCATCCTGTATCAGTATTTGTTTTATTATTATTCTCTCTGGCTACAAAAAAGAACCGCTGCAAATGGTCCCTCATTTCCTCTTCTACATGCTCATTCTGCCTCCAGCCTGAAAGTCTCCAGCATGTTGTGGCTAGTTGTAAACCTTACATGGAAGAGGGCAGGTGTACTTGGCGCCATATATCTCAAAAACTCCGTCTTTATTAAAGGATAGCTCGTAATACACAATGACATATCTTCCATCTTTTCCGTCTCCATCTTTGATTACAGGTGATTCTCTCCGATGGGGTATTGTCTTAGTCTAAATAGTGCTACTGTGTATCTGCTAGAGTTAGCTGTTTGCTTTGAGTCAAATATTAAAGTCAATAATAAACGCAAATCTGATAAGTCTCACCCCCTTATTTTGGCCCTCCAGGAAAGTATTGCAATGTTTTATTAATCTCTCTATAAGTCCTCTTGGTATATTTGGTAGATCCTCTGATTCCTTTTCCTCGATGCTGAAAGATTTGCACTTTGACAATGCTCATCAACAGCACATCGTTATGAAAGCATTAGGCATTGCCCCAAGGTGCACTTATTATGTCTTCTGTAGACGTAACAAATCTTGGCTAGGTTCGAAGCTACATGAATCAGTATAAAATCACTCCTTTCTCTTCTAATACTTTGATATTCTTGCTTTAATAACTTGTCTATGTGTTGTAAATTGGAGCCATTTTGGAAATCATGATGCGGGGCTCTGCTCTTTTCTCTCGTAAGGATTTGCAAGTAGGATTTCTGCCGTCTTTTGATGCCTTGGGTTAGAAGACTTACATTTTTTCTGCATAGCCGGTCTAAATTTACTCTCTCGCTCGTTGGGTCCTCTGTGTCATTGGGTGATGCAAATCAATGACGTTTTCGTGAGTCGTGACACTGTCTTTGAGTATTCTTCTAGTTTATTTCTCTAGTGGTGAAAAATTTTATCATTTTTATCTTATTTGCACTAACACAATAGTTTGTAGACCCCTTGTTCGACGACGTTAAAGTAAAAGATTGTTCTGTTTTCAACTTATTACCATGCAATGACTATGATTAACTGTTTGTACTAGTCCCATTTGATACACACAGGGCGTTTCGATACTTCACAAGTTGTCGGAGAGGATGTCAAACACTTTCCCCTGAATATTCCTAACATTTTGTGTGCAACTTCAATTCAAATCGATAAATATTCAAGCGTAAGAGAGTTTCGACTGAATATAAATATTTATATAGTTGTCAGTTCTATATTTAGCTATGAAAGAGCTCTTCCAATCGATAAATTCAAAAGAAATATGCTGTAGTTCTGAGAACTTGCCCGAATTTTCTCATTTGTTTAAAATGTTGATACCCCCACACCCCCAGTAGCTACCCCTCTGGATACACATGATTCATAAAGCGCAGATCACGTCTCTGCAGAGAAAAGGACAGAGAGGGAGAGCAAATTCTTGCTAGATGTTGTGTAATCAAAATTAAGCTAGTCCGATGTGGCCATATGGAATGATTTCCTGCAATTTAGCTGATATTTTTTACATCTCTAACCTTTCCATTGCTTTTTCTGTTATCCCTTCAACCTCTAAAGATCAGAATAGTACCCATAAGAGTTGTTATGCAGTAGCAACAGTCAGTAGGACGATATGGGTCAATATCAACTGCAGTAATTGGGAGTGTGCATCTTTCACCTGCGGACAGTGCTCGTGTGGTCTCGCACATTAACGAGGGTCTTGTACTTATTCATGTTAGGTACATGTTCGGGCCCTATGTGCTTGAGTGGTCATTGACGATGTTACATTTTGTTGAGTTTGGCAATTAATGTTATTGACAAAATGACTTTCGTATTCTATTGTTTAATTGATATGAATTGTAGACTGAAACTGAATTTGAAAAATATCTGACATAGGATGAATTTCTCCCAATAGACAATGGCGCAGATGAATAAACAACTTAAGTTACCAGAGATACAGAAGATAATGATGGAATTTGAAAAACAGGTATGAATTTCCGCTAAAGGTGACTGAAGTAAATGCTACTTGTGTTAATTTTAGAACTGTTAGAAAAATGCAATTCACTTTGTTTGACTTCGATCCAATCTGTTTATCTCATAGCCTTGTGTATGATTGAGGATAAGATTTTTAGTATATATATAGTTTATGGTTAGTAGGTTTATTTAACTTGTTCACTATACATGTGAAATTTTGTGTGATATTACTGCAGATATTAGCATATTTTGCCTGATCTGTTTTTAGTCGGAGATAATGGATATGAAAGAAGAAATGATGAATGATGCTGTTGATGATGTAATTGGAGATGAAGAAGATGACGAGGAAAGGTGGGCAATATAATATATATGCGATTTATATGTGATAGATAGTAGCTGTTGTTTGGTTTGCAATTCGTAAGAGATACGCCACCTACGTTCTTTCCATTTTGTATTGATAAGATGTTTTGTCAGTCTCTAATGTCTGCTGGAATTTGCTTTAAATGTCTAAGTGGTGCAAATAACCCTATGGATTAGGGAGATATTCGAGATGTAACGTGTACTACTCATTGTAATTTACACTTAGAATTTGTCCACTTTTGTCGTAAGTTGTAGTAAAAATTCAATCATTGCCATGATGTCAATTGTTTTGATCTACGAAACCAGCTTCTATTAAGTAAATTTTATTTTTATTCTGTTTTGTATTTGATATCCTTTATGCTATGCAAACGAAACCAAAGATATTTGCGCACCTTTCTTCCATTTGGAATTTGAAACGGCCCTGACCTAACATCTAGTGTTTAACGGACGGTATTTTGATATGTAATGTTTGTTGTAAAATTTGTTCTCTTTTAAGGTGTATATAAACTGTAAATTGTTTTTCCAGTGATGCAGTTGTCGCACAAGTTCTGGATGAATTGGGTCTCGGTCTCACTGATCAGGTATTTTTTAACACAATTTCTAATGCATATATATATATATATATATATATATATATATATATATATATATATATATATATATATATATATATATATATATATATATATATATATATATATATATATATATATATAAACAGTATTTACCACTATATATGTATATATATATATATATATATATTATATATATATATATATATATATATATATATATATATATATATATATATATATATATATATATATATTTATATATATATATATATGTGTGTGTGTGTGTGTGTGTGTGTGTGTGAGTGTGTGTGTGTGAGTGTGTGTGTGTGTGTGTGTGTGAGTGTGTGTGTGTGTGTATTAAGTCATGAATGGGCTACCACAATTGCAAAATTTATTTTTGGCCCCAGTACGGATTTGAAGTCACAGTTTTTGGATGAGAAGACTAATGTGCTAGTCAATTGCGCCATCCAGGCACATTATTTACCTCTATCAGCCTCAGCCAAACGAAGAGTACATATATATATATATATATATATATATATATATATATATATATATATATATATATATATATATATATATATATATATATATATATATATATATATATATATATATATATATATATATATATATATATATATATATATATATATATATATATATTACCAATCTATCTGTTACTTAATCCGACAGCAGAAAAAAGTACATAGAAAATATAAACCACTATATTTGGTACCGGTTTCCTCTGTTTGATACAAAATCTTCAGCAACCGGTTTTCTCCTTTTACAATGCAACTGGAGTATTATGATGCATTATTAGAAATTAGAACTTACTACCACTGGGAATCGAACCCGGATCTCCTGCTTTCCTTGCAAGCATCTTAGCCACTAGACTGCAGTGGCTTGTTTTTTTAACTTTCTCGATTTTAGCACCTTAAGTATGTTCTATAATTAGTATATAACTTTGGGAATTTTAAATGTAGAAACTGCAAGTAGGCCTATTGCAAATGTGATGCATCAGCTCATCATAGTTCAGTAAAAGCTGGAGTTTAAAATTAAAGAGAATTATCATGGGGTGAGATAATGATTTTTGCAAAATATATGCAAGGTTTATAGAATGATGAAGTTGGTTTCCAAACAGAAGCAGTCCATCACTTGTTTTCTTACAATGTAATTTCTTATAAGTAATTTCTCCTTTCAGCTTTCTGGGTTGCCTGAAACTGGTGCATCATTAGCAAATAGTTCAAAAGCACCTCAAGCTGCAGCTGCCACCGCTGATGCAGATGCTGATCTGCAAGCAAGGTATTTACTGAGTGAAGATTTTATGTAATACATACCGCCGTTAGTAAATCACTATTTAGTCTGTTGGATATTTTATTTCGCAGGGTATTTCCAACTTTATTTGAAATGTTGCTAACAACTCAAGATGATTTAGATGCAGTTTGAAATTATAGGTAATGCAGTTTTCTCAGAGTAAAATAGGTCTTCAGGACAAATTATCATTTGAAGATTTCTTGCAATGTTCTGGAAAATTGTTGTTAGTTGATGTTGTGGTATCTGTCATTTGAGTATTCAGATTTTTGGAACCGTACTTCTGCTAAATTTGTCCTGGATCCGGTAGCACAAAATCAAAATTTTCAATAGACTGCTAAACTACAGCTTTATGTATACAGTATACTCCCGATAACTTGATCTCCAAAGAGGAATTTGAAATCAGTCCTATGTAGTGGAAATCCCAGTACGGCGGAGCTCTCGATAACATGGGCTTGTAGATATAACAAGGTTGTACTAGCCCCATGAAGCGGATAATTCTGCAGTTTCCACTACTTCAATGATCCCATTCATTTGTCCATTTTACGTTTTTTCCAAATCTGAAATAGCTATTCTGACTTCATACTGAACTTGAAAATAAAAATCATAAGTGTGAAGTAAAACATGAATGTAAAGGATTACACCGGTAGCTTCTGGTATTAGTTGAACTAAAAAATATTACTTGGTATAACATTTAATGTGTACGAAATTATGACTATCTGATCTAATTTTATCTCAGTCCCAGTGAAGAGGAGTAAAATTGCTGTTAGGACTCTAGACAGTGGCCCCACTTTGCGGGAGTCCCACGTATTGAGGGCCCCAATTAAGCGGGGGAAAGTATGTGCAGATGTATCGGAATTTTCAAGCGAAAATATAAAAGTGGTCCCAACTAGCGTGAGTCCCAGTTGTCGGGGGTTCATGTTGTCTTCAGTATGTTGTATACATTTGTCCATAAGTATATTTTTATGTATTGCACCAGTCGATATTCTTCTGGACAGTACGTGATTCCCATGATTTATATAAATATAAGGAGCCACAAGCGCATTTAATATTTAGTAATAAATAGGGAAATCACTCAGACTATTCCACCTTCCAGTTTCAAACGTTTCCAAATAGAGTATGTACATACATACATACATACATACATACATACATACATACATACATACATACATACATACATACATACATACATACATACATAATAAATGTATGTGCTACAGACTTTGTGGATAGTGGCACCATATTTGTAGCTCATCAATTCAGCCATCAGTTGAGCGTGAATGATGTAAAGCACTTTTTTATCGAGAAAGAATCTCTCAAATAGAATGAGATATTGTATGATAACAGTGGCACGCAAAACAGTGCAGCAAAACTTGTTGTGTGATTATCTTTTGCTTGTTAATTTGTAAGTATTTTACCCTCACAGATGTAATCCTTGTAGATAATTCCACCAATCGGAAAGAGTCTTGAATTTACCGCTATTCTCATGCAGTTTTACTTTTTCGGAATAATTGCAGAAAGTTGCGTGTTTTTCTTTTTCTCATCACAGTAGCTTTTCTATGCCACAGATCTCTTAATTTCTTTTTTATCAATTTTAGGCTTGACAATTTACGAAGGGAATGACCGTTGTCTGTAGCCATCATTAGATGCTCCGTATTTATCTGGCAATGGAAAACAACATTTTGATTCTTACATTAATTTTATACTGTATCCTATAATCTGTATTTTCCTTCGATCAATCTATACTGGTATCTAAGTTTTATGATAGACATTATTCTAGTAAATAAATGAAAAAATATCGTTAACTGCGAAGTAGTAATTTAAGAGTAAGAGGTTGCATTGCATGGAATTTTAAGGATGATGTTTTGAGAATGTTATGATACGTTTAGAACTATGTTTGTGTCAAGAAGTGAGGATTCTTCTTATTTGTCGTGACATAGGCTTTTATTCAAATTCTATTACTGCGTATGCCAGTGTATACTGCAACAGTCAATTAAGTCAACGAAGGTCAATGTTTCATTTCATATTTGAACAGAGTAATAAACAAATGTTGATGCACGAGGGTTCATTTATGTTGAATGACGTTCGTCAATTAAGAGAAAGTGATGGCACATATGATGAGATGACGAAGGTGCACTTCTAGCGCTACCCTTGTTGTTTATTTTTGATAGTTTTGTGTCATTCAGTTTCTTATGTTCTAATTAATGAAAGAAAAGATAGTACATGACAACAAAGAAGCAGTTGGTTTAATTTATTTGAAATCTTTGTATGAATGTGTGTCAAGAAATAACCGATTTTGGATTCTTAGTTAGCTACAATATAAGGTGAGTTAGATTTTTCTCTGTTCTTGAGAGACTATGTGGGTCCGTATATTCAGAGACTAGTAAAAGTCCTTAAGAAACGACAGAGTTATTCTAGAACTAGGTCGTCTGACAGAAGAAGGCAATTATAGTTGTCTGAACTAAATTTCTGTTGATTGTGAGATTATTATGTAATGTCTAGATTCTATAACCATTTTCATGGTGTTTGTAGTTATCTTGCTCGGTCTCTGTCCTCGAGTAGGCCATGTTTGCTGTCGTGGTGCAACTGCTACCTTTGCTTTTCATATTCAGTTAGTACTGTGCGATCTAGAGAGTCTCATTTAGTCACATCGTTTTAAAGAAAGAATAGTGTGCAAGCTAGGATTATCACATTATTCATTGATAAGTAGAGTACTGATAGTTTTAAAATTTTGTCAAGTTTTTTTAGCTGTTTTAGATTTCAGGCCTACGCTACCGATAGGTTTATGTTTGCCTATCATTTGTTAATGTTTGGGGGCAAATAGTAGGGTACTGTAGTTTCTTCTAGTGTTGTGAACGAACCTTAATTTGCTGTCAGCGCCATTCCCACTTTAGGAATCAAGGTTATCTACTCTGCTGGTTTCAATTATAGATTACTTTGCTGGATTCCTTGATTCCTGAACATTTTTGTTTTGTATTCCGTTGGAAAGACACTTGGTGTTGGGTTTCGTTGTAGTGACAAAGCATAGTAAAATTGGCACCTGTTTATTTGAGCAAAATCATTCCATCTTTCAGCCTATGGGCTGGCAAGTTAGATCTAATCATTACATGTTTGCATGCGCATTTCATTCCACCTTTGAGGTCATGGCTTCTTGTTTATCTAAGCTCCCAGCTGTCCTTCTAACCGTAATACGTCACTTTTGAGCTATTGTTTTGTGAGAAGCGAATTTGCGACTGCGTGGTCCGCGCACAAGTGCTAATTTTATTCCACCTTATAGCCAGTTCAGTGTTTATACAGGAAAATTTCATCCAGTTGATGTGAGATCCAGCAGGCTGAGAGCAGAAGTTCACTTGAATCGAATAGGGGGTCAATCATTTATAACTCTGGGTACCGGGGCGGGTTAGAATTTACAATATGGTCAACAGTTTTATATCCCTTCAATTTTTGCCCAAAAAGTTTCATAGCCCAGTGAGAAATAAGTAATAACATTCACACCTCCATTGCTATCTACCCTGTAAGAATTTCTGGGTAAATTTCTTCATTGCTACTTTTAAAATCACAATTTCCACTATCATCTACTTGGAAGATCACATGTAGAAAATGTGTTCTGCAAAATTACTTGCTGGGAAATATTGTATGGAAAACCTTTGTACACAGTGTTGCAAATATTATTCTTTGAAAGATTTCTTTGCATATGGCATAGAAAAGTTTTCATGAAAAAGTTGATTTATGCTTGAAACTTAATTTGAAAAAAAAGCTGTGATGAATGCTAATAAGAGCACTACAATAACACAGAATACTACAGAAGACTTAAATCAGAGAAAAATTGTTATTGGATAAACTCAGACAACTAGATACGTATAGATACAGTGATCAATACGAGTTGATTTTCTTTATATTTTGTCTCTAAATGGTTTCATATCCCTCAAAAATTCTCCACAAAGTTTCATACCCCCAGGTGTCCTTGGAAAAGTTTTCATACCCTACCCAATTCTAAATGATTGACCCCTGAGAAATGTCTCATTTCAACACAGGATGCAAAATACAATTTTTTATTCAGGACAGTTTAATCTAACCTCCCACCTCATACTCTGATTTTGCTCATATATAATCAAGCCCTCAGCTCAGATCTGCAGTTTCTTTAAGTATCCTTTCACTGCTACCGTGTTGTGATTTGCGGATCTTCCATAGGCCTCAATTTGATACTCCTAGTCAGGTTGCAATCTTGGCGTTATCCTACTGGATAGAATGCAATGGCTTGATGTCTGAAAACCATCGGCAGTTGATGTTTTGTTGGCTATTTGGTGCATGTATTAAATATTCTATTATATTTTTTCTCGATTAGTCTATAGGAGTTAAACCTTCATGTTGATCTCTTGGAAGCCCAAGGAGATAAATGCCATACTGTCGTATCTCTTGCACATTCTTCATAGGGGTCAAGTCCACACAGAATAGGATTCGGGTTAAGATACTTCTTCGAAAGTAAAGTTGACAAGAATCTACAGAGGCTGCATTCTAGCGCTTACATTTCCACAGGGTCTTTGGTTATTTCTAGAAGAAACGATAGACTATGTGTACTGCTGTTTTCCTATTCAGCAGCAGCATCAAATCAACAAAGTGTAGTTATTAAGGTCTGTTGTATACATATGACAAGAATCGATTTTGCATCACTGATGCACATTTAATGAAGATGGTATCTTCTGGATAAATTTATGTTATTTTCAACGAACTGTGCTTTAGTTACCTCTATTTATTCAAAGATTTTTGAATTGATCTTATCTCATGATAAAATGCTGTATGACTTTAGGGATCACAAATATTTGATTTGTCTTTTGAGAGAAAGGAAGCAATTGGCCTACCATGAAAAGCGTTAAAGAAGTTCCAGAGTATTTATAACAATAGATGGTAGGAATTTTGTTGATGAACCGTTTCAAACATCATTTCAAACTGTCTTGGTATTTTAGACTTATTCTTCATTATAACGCACCAGTCTTCAGCAGAACCTGATGATACTACGAAAGGTTTAATTTTTGCTTACTTGTTAATGGTATATTGATGTTATCTCCTATATCCTCTCATGCCATAGCCACCTCATAACACGAAAATCTTATGTTCGATCCTTTCGTCTATGCTAGGGGTCGTCAAATGTTGTTTAAGGCAGGCAGATAACTGAACGAATGACGATTGCGGGACACATAATCTTTATGCTCAGTACTTGCAGGCGAGAACAGTAGCTCTGAGAAAAGGATGCAAAACCAAAAAGAAAAGGATACAATAATATAAAATTTGGATGACTATGAATAAAATAGCCAATAGGAAATTAAAAGCAATATTTTATTCATCATTATCTAACCGTAAAGTTCACGATAATACTAATGCTCTAACACAAAGCATCGTCGGCGGGCCCGATAGAATGCTGTCGTTGACCTCACCTGGCCCGCAGACGTAGTCTGATGATCCTTGATCTATGTGTTTCGAGCACCCTACGTTTGTACTTCCCTAATGAAGCAGCTGGAGATGATTTTCTATTCTATCTTCCATATCAACGAATGACTGCAACAAAGGTGTCGTGGGCCTCCAAACCTGGACTGCACCTAGGAATACATTGACTGAGAGACGTGGGGGCATCCTGTCCCCCCAGTATCAAAGAAAGTTAAAGAAATTTTTTCATGTAGCAGGAAATTTAGCGTATATTGGGAAGCTTGACCAAACTGACCAACCTACAATATCATATATACTGTTGGTCATTGTTGGTCATAGTCAGTTGAAAAAAAACAAGACAGTTGGTCGGTTACTTTGCTCTAAACACGCACCCCTCCCCAGCAACGTTGCCTATTTACATCTTAGGGGCTGATTATATGAGAGCTTTCAGTTCGGGCTGGAATCTCAGTCCTGCTACCCGGACTGAAAATTCAGCCCCCTTCTCCAGTCATCTCTTTGTAAACTAAGTTTGCGGTTACATGAGAAAATTCCAGCCCTGGCTATAATTTCATCCCTCCTTCAGCTAGGCGGGCTAGGATTTCCAGCCCGGTTGAAGGTGATGAAAGTCATGTAATCACAAATTTTTTCCAGCTCGGGCTGAGAATTAAAGTTGGCGCACACGCATTTTGTGTACATTCCCGGCAGTAATAGGTTAGCACGAATTTTAGAGCTTTAATTGGTTCCTCTGTTATTGGAGTGATTTCTGGTGGTCGAAAACTTAAGGAGTTTTCTGTATAAATGAAAGCCATGGTGTTGTATTGTTTCCCCTTGTCTACGTTGAAATAGCTACTACTTGATTCCATCAGGCTCTAGTAGGTTGCCATACGTTCAATGAGATAAGACATTTATCTCCAGTTTCCGTAGGACGATCGAACGTTGGCGCGAATTCACTATACGCCTACCACGGGCTGGAAACTCTCACAAAATAGCGCGCAAATTTCATCTCAGCGAGCCGGACTGAGATTTCACCCCGGGCTGAAAACTCTGATATAATCGGCCCTTAGACCGCAGCCGATTCTACTACGTATTATTAAAAAGATATAGCCCTATTTTATACAGTGATAGTGTAGTGATCTATGTCCATGCTTCGCAATCAGAAACTTAACTGGTTCGAATCCCTTACCAATTCGCCTTCAATATATACCTTTGGAAACTATCAACTATCTGTATGCAGGCATGGGTTACAGACAGACAAGTTTCAGCAGGTCATAATCGTAAAATAACTTTGACTGATATTCAGCTTATGAAGAATAGCCCACTTGTAAGAAGCAGCGCCCAAGAATAATAGACTGTCGTTGCTCTTCCGATTACTAACTTCGTTCCTTACATACTCACGTACCCACTTAATTGCCTACTTCATTACTTACTCATTCATTACTTATTTTCATTAAGAACACCAGCCTTTTACTGTTCGTGCACTATCCACTATCTATGTTTTAAAAGCTTTTGTAATTTCTCCCTCCTTATCTTTTCCTACTGTTTAAAGTGATTTCAGAATGCTTCTTCAAAGTCTCTAGCACCAAGTTGCGATCCTAATTTTAGGTGGAATCACCAAGGTCAATTTGCTTTCTTGCTTCGCAAATAATTGCCTATCACTCTTGACGTTTTGCCTTTGTGAGCTGCAAGTGTTTACAAGGATAGTGAATTTCTTAGACTTGTAATATCACAGCTAATTTATGCTTTTCCATTATCCCTGTAACTTTCTCATGTTGCTGATTATTCTTAATCAATTACTTGTCGGTTCTTAGCCACCTACCATAGAAAAAGGTGGACTGCACTTTTGACCAAATCTGCTTGCAAGTTTTCCACCTGTCGTATTTCCCATGTGAGTGATTACCCCCGTACCAGTAGCATATTGTTGGTAGAAAGTAAAGCTGGTACACATGAAAATTTTTAGTTAAAATCTGCTCCTAATTTTGCATTTTATTTCATCAAGGAATACAGTGTCACCCACATGTATCAATAGAATTCATGAACTGAAAGCATTGAAGTTGATGCTTGGAAGGAACGTTGTCATGTGGAGAATGTTTCCTGCAATTGTTCTAGCTTTATCGATTGCATTGAGCTGCTTTTCGCATACAGAAGGTACGAAGAGTTTCGTTTTTTTGTCTCATGCAAAGATTTATCGTGTGGAGATAGTATGCGGATGCGACAGATTTTTGCTTGGAGGTCCTATCTCAACCGTTGGGAAATTTTGCAATAAGGGCAGGTCAAGTAAAGTGTATTCATTTGTATTCTGCAGATTGTCCTCATGAAACGTGAAATAACCACTTTTTCCTAAATGCCATATGCAAATGAAAGCCTTGATATTCCAGCTCAGATGTGTGTTTGCAATTAGAGAACTTCCTCTGTGGTCATGATTGCACTTATCGTCTTCTATGTGGTTTAGTGTTTGATTTATGTCGTTAGTCTTTTGGTCCGAAAATAGTAGCATCTGAATATTATAAAACACTATGATAAACGTTGGGAAATTAATTGGAAGAATTTTGAACAGCTTGAGGCTCATGCTACAAGAGGACAAGTATCGGAACATGGAAACAGTTACTAGAAATTTTTTAGTTAGAAATATTTGCAGAAGGTTTCACAGAAAAATCTTGCACTGTTTAGATACGTATGAAACTAGGGACGTAATTAAAGCTAGTTTAGGAGAAAAATATAATTGACTCTCGTGACTTGAAATTGTACTATGCACTATTCATATAACAGTTAATCTATAGAAAAAAGAACAGTCGATAGGGAATGAATAAACTCCCTTAGAATTTTTGCAGAAATTTGAGCTGGATATTTAAGTTTCCAGAAAAAATGTTCCATTTCTGCTATCAATATTAATAGGAATTAAGTAGATTTTGCAGAATACACTCAACATGTCATAGCAACTCATCCAGGAAAGTTTTATCTCATCCATTGTTAGTATCAGATTCAATGATTAATTCACGTAATAGTTCGTAAGTGTTTTGCTTCCCTTGCAATGAATCAAGAAACAAACTAGCAGAAACTAAACTGATTGGTAAGGCGGAGTTTAAACGAAGGCTCGCCTCTTTTGATACCACTTTTTATAGCATAGTATCACATAGTATCCCGCAATATCGCTTTACCGAATCCGTTTTTGAATTTCCATGTTGATTAGCCAGAATCAGAAACGCTTCTGTAAATAGGATAATTTATTCTTACATGCAGAAGTGTGTGAATGTTGTAGATACTTTGATGAATAGCCGAGTTGTCTACGCAAGGGTTGCTGAACACTAAGCAGGCTTGTGAATATGTTCCTTAAGTTTGTAAGGTTTTGCCTTTTCCAAGTTTCCGCAACTGAAAGCAAATTATCAAGTATACATACATACATACATACATACATACATACATACATACATACATACATACATACATACATACATACATACATACATACATACATACATGCATACATACATACATACATACATACATACATACATACATACATACATACATACATACATACATACATACATACATACATACATACCCATATATCAGACAAACATACCTAAGCACCTAAACAAACATACCTCAGCGCTTAAACAAATTGATAAATTAAAAAATGAATAAATAAATAAATAAATAAATAAATATATATATATATATAATATATATATATATATATATATATATATATATATATATATATATATATATATATATATATATATATATATATATATTTATAAACATATACATATACATATACATATACATATACATATACATATACATATACATATACATATACATATACATATACATATACATATACATATACATATACATATACATATACATATACAAATATATAAAGTAGCTGCAAGTACATGTAAGTAAATGTGAAAGAATGAGGTGTAGGAGAAGATGATAGTGTCCAGATCACTAGGGGCAGAAGGAATGTAAAAAGAAAACAATGGAAGTAGTTAACGAAGTAAAGTAACCAGCCAAATGCCATTAGACAAGGATAATGGGATAAGCCAATATAATTATAAGACTTAGTATAGAGAAATGAATACGAAAAATGTGCAAAAGCTCTCATGTATCCTACCCTTCCCTGTAAGCTTATCACTAACAATAACATGAATGTCTTCAGAAAATCCCCAATGTCATTATATATATTTACATATACATATATATACATATACATATATATATATATATATATATATATATATATATATATATATATATATATATATATATATATATAAGGTGAGTCCCATGTACGACTCCGTACGTTGGGGGAGTGCCCGTTAGAGGGACACTTATCCTGAGCCGCCGGCATAATGAGGTAGGGTGGCCAGTTCCTTTCCTCGCCGCCTTTAACTTCCCCAGTGTTGCCACCAGGTACCCATTCGCTGCTGGGTGGACAGTGAGCGAGCATCCCAACTATGATCCGAGGGTTCGGCTCGAACCACCGATGTTTCGCACAGCAGTCAAGCGCTCTAACCACTTGGCCACTCGCCCATCATATATATATATATATATATATATATATATATATATATATATATATATATATATATATATATATATATATATATATATATATATATATATATACAGTATATATGTGTATATCAAAATAAAGCATTAAAAGTCCGGTAAAAGCCATAAAAACATAACTCAGAGTTTCACGCTCTTAGGTATGTTTTGATGGATTTTACCGGACTTTTAATGCTTTATTTTGATATCATCGCTCTGTGTTATACATATTGAGCACTCTTTTTTGATACTGTTCCTTTTACTATTACATTATAATGATAGTCGTAATAAGCAAGCACATATAATATATATATATATATATATATATATATATATATATATATATATATATATATATATATTTCATATATATATATATATATTTCATATATATATATATATTTCATATATATATGTGCTTGCTTATTATGACCCGAGTTCACTGCAGGTTCTAGGAACCAAGTAGGCTCGCGTGAACAGCCTCGTCTTCGGATTATATTATGTCTTACAATGATGTCCTATGTTCTATTCTGCGATTATTGTATTTTTTGCGAAAATCGAGTAGAACCCCCGGTCGCAGTCAATGACAAGAATACTTCTGTTGCTTTAGTAGGGAAAGTTCTTTACCTTTGCAGGTTGTGTTTTGTCTTGATAATTTTGCCACCAATTTATACTTTGTGATCGCAATATATTAAAAGGAGTTGTGTATTTTATTGCAATGCACTTTTTTCGCAGTTTGAAACCAGTGTGTATTTTGATCCAACATCAAGGTAGGCATCTGAACAGCCTTCTCGTCATCATGTCGTGATAAATGTAAAGGAGCATCATGTAATATTCACCGCTTGTAGACTTTGCATATTGTTAGAATAAACTTATTGATTCTATCATATGATAGAAAGGAGGCCGTGCATAGGGGAATTGGCCTTGTCTTCAGAAAAACCTCGTTTGGAATAGTCCAGGGAATGTCCAGTTGTGTGGAATAGCCACGTTGTTAATGAAGTGAGATGTCACTTGAAGTCAGTTTCAAGGATAATTAAGATTTCGCTACATTTTCTAGCAAAGCATCTTGGTATGCTCTGCACTGACAACTTTTCTGTCAAGTCATTGCATTTTCAGTCCTTATCTAAATGTCATGAAACACGCAAAGGCACGATAGTTGATATGATCGGCTTCTTACTGTCAAATTTTTACATTTCAGTTGGTTTTCAAGCTATTTCGTAGCAAGGTCAATGGATATGAACAAGTCTTTAATTAATCTGTTCTTTGTGCATGCGAAGTTGATCCAACTGCAGTGACCTCTTTATAGCAATCACTATGCATAATGGTCACAGCACCTAATCAACCCCCAACACCCTTGCCAGTTGAAGAGTGGAAACAATGTTGAACAAAGATTATTATTATTATCAATTTATTTAAAGTAGGCCTACATATACATACAATATAATATATGTATATACAATAGCTACAAAATAAGAGCTAATTGTGAAGATGTTATAGAATTGTGAAGTATAATATTCAATAGATGTAGCTCTGCAACAGTTTCTTCACGAATGTTAATGGTTGGTCTTGTGTAGTATGGATAGGTGCAACCGAAGGGTGTGTGTGATTGCTTGACTGGGAGGGGTAGTTCTTGTTACTGGAGCGACCACTGCGTGAGCTGGGGGGCTTTAATATACTGACTGAGGGCCAAGGCACTGCGGCTTTATTACGGTGATATAATTTATCACAGATACGACCCTGATATGCAGTCTACTTTCACTTACAAACTTGAACAAATTCAATATGCAGCTGCTCTAGCAGTTACTGGAGCATGGAGAAGGGCTAGTAGACAAAGATTGTATGAGGAATTGGGTTGGGAAACTTTGTACCAGAGACGCTGGTATCGCCGGATGTGTCATTTTTTTAATCTGAGGAAAACTCAATCCCCTGGTTACTTGTTTGTTGAAATTCCAGATGAATGTACTGCTACTTATAACCTTAGAACAATACGTGCTTATGATCAAGGCTCTTACAGGACTGTTCGTTTTTCAAACACGTATTTTCAAAATGCTTTGTATGAATGGAACTTACTTAGTGATGAAACAAAAGACTCTTTAAGCATTACAGAGTTTAAACGCAAACTTCTTGCAATCATAAGGCCGTTAGGAAAGTCTAGCTATGATATTCATGACATTCAAGGAGTCACGCTTTTAACTAAACTTCGTTTGAAATTCTGCGCATTAAAAGATCATTGCTTTCGGCACAGGCTCGACTGCTTAATCCCAATGTGTACTTGTGGTGCTGAAAAGGAGAATAACGACCACTACCTCCTGCACTGCCTCAAGTTCGACTTAATACGTGCGGATCTCTTCGGTCACCTCTCAGAAATCCCTGCCTTGGACATTGATGGTATGAACTCTAAAATCTTATGCAGCCTCCTTTTGTATGGATGTTCACAATTGGATAATGTTACCAATAGAATGATTCTCGGTGCCACAATATCGTACATTAAGAAAACTAGGCGTTTTCAATAAATAGTCAACATAAGTTACAGCAGCCCATCTTTTTTTTTGTTTTGTTCTCCAAAGCCCTGGTCGAACCGATCGAGCACTTTCGTTTTTTTCTTAACACTTTATATCCCTAGTAAATTTTTGAAATTGCCTAACGAAGGGTAGGGTGCTTTGTTGGATTGTCCAAGGCTTTACTGAACGTTTTTTTGTGTACAGTTTTTTTTCATTGAAAATGTCATATTATTGTAAGTGTCTCTCATAGCAGGGACACGATGACTTTGAGTCTTTTCCTGCTGTGAGAGGCACAGATCCGTATCCGTATGGTAGTTGTAGTTGTGTTTTTCTTTTAAAATCTATAAAAAAAGGCACTGCGGCCAGTCAGAACGTTAAAAATGTTCTGATTCAAGTAGCAAAGCTCTAATATTATCAAAATATGTTCCATGACGATGCATTTTGATCAGACGAAATGAATGCAAAAGAGATCTATGGTGACATTTTCAGTCGGACTGGCCCAGATCTACCAACTCACACGATTTCCCGGCGTATCACACAGTTTTCTGTCTATCTTCGCAATTTCAATAGGCTTCTAGATCTTTCCTGAAATTTTCATTCACCGCTCAAGAATATATACTTCAAGCCCTTCTAGTCTTTTTCTGCACATCAAGAGACGACAAGGCCAATAAATCAGGGGCGCTGTGGCTCCAAAGTTGGGCCGGGCAAATCAGATGACTTGGGGCCCATTAATTGTCGGACACCGCTTTATCGGCCTAGCGAGTAAAGCAGTGAAGCAGAATGAGATAAGGTAAGGCAACAAGCATGCAAAATGTAACAGGAAACATTGTAATCGTTCATTTGTTTACTGAACATGAAGACGAACTCTGAGTTCATACAATTAGAATTCTTGTAAGTTCACTTAAAGTTTGGGCTACTCTGTATAGAATGTCATCATAGGACACCCCGTTAGCAATGTCACTTCTCTGTGCTCATTATTATGAGGCACTTTACATTTTCTTGAGACATTGTTGCTCGGTGCCTCGACTTTATCTATTTAAGCTTTGAAAAGGGCCGCTCACATTCAATTTGGGTTACAGTAGGAAATGATATGCGGAATAAAACTTCTTAGAATGCTGCACAGTTAAGGTTGTAGCTGTGGAGCACCTTACATGGCATATGAGAAGCATCCTTAATTGCATCCTTTTATATACGATCTTCAAGAAGCTCACATAGTTTATCTTGCCCTCCGGAAGCACCGTGCAGCCAGGCAGGAAAGTTTTGTAAAAGTCCTTGTGATTAGTAAATGTTTTCTTCATATTCTGTAAAAGGTAGTCAAGAGTATTATTGTGAGTGTTGGTACGAGAGTGATCCACAGGGTCTTGGATCCTAAGTTTGATCGGCAACTTCTTTCCAATTTCAATGCCAGTGTCATGGAGCAACTCATTGAGAGAGACTTTCTGAGACTATTTTGCGTAAGCTATTGAAATCTGTTAATACCTTCTGCAATTGAGATTCAACTGACTCCTCCATTCTCAACGGTTGCAACATACCCAGGCCTTCTGCTTGTAAATTACATGAAAGGGACGTTGTAATTTTGAAGATTCTTAGAAAGATAAATAAAGTCAAGAAATTTGCAAGCTTGGAAAATGAATTCATTAGATTTTTTTGCATCTGAGTACTTTCTCAAATGAATCGTCCTCTGTGATTGTATGCAATGCAATGAGAAAAGCCATAAACATACAGTTGTCAGAAATTGTGGTAGCTTCCAGAGATCCTACTAAGAGCCACCGACTTAAATACCCATCTAATTTCCCAACTTTTTTGAAGTCATCTTACCTTTCCAATGTTCTCTTTCAGAATTTTGTCCCAATCACTTATCCGTTCATACGTCTGTCTAAAAATGCTGCAGCAACATGTAGATTTCCGAATAGCGTCCTGGCAAGTGTGTAGACAGAAGTAGCATCACTTATCACCAGGCTTAAAGAATGAGTATAGTAACATGCATGCACATGCAAGCTTGCAACGTCGGACATCTTAGCAGTCAAACCATTATATTTCCCCGACTTATACTAGCTGCACTATCAGAGGAATCACTTGCACAGTCTGTAATGTCTAACCCATTTCTGTCTAGGAGGACTATGACAGGATCAAAAGTGCTCCAACCCGTAGGAAATATTGCCCTTACAATAGAAAGAAATCTTTCATGTACACTGCCATTGTGAAAAATATCTTACTATTATAGCACATTGATCGTTAGCCATGATAGCTTGTATTGAATCAACTTTAAGAGAGAAGATTCTAGCTTCCTTTACCTCGTTGATCGTATCGTCTCGTAAATGAATTCTTTCAAAGCAGGCATGATCTTCTTTGTTGATTCGCAGCTCAGGAATTGTACTAAAGAACGCGGCCTTACTTTCCGCTTGTGTCATCTGGTCTAGGTTTCTTTGTGTTCTTTAATGATTTCTTGCTTGCAATGTTGGCTAGCAGGGTCTGATTCTGCGATCAATTTCATTATTTCTATGAAATTTCAATGATTTACTGTGGGATCATTTATTTCACGTGCACCTTCAGGTCTCCTTCCACGGAAGGACAATCCATGTTTTCCTAAAACTGCATCGATGCGAGCAATCTTCTTGACAGCCTCCCTTTTCTTCTGAATTTTTTTTCTTCTGCTATCAACTGCTGTACTATCTAACAGCTCCACCACGTTGGATTTTGCTTGTGGAGTAAGAAAGCTTCTGCGGACGGAGAGTGCATCAATAAGGTTTTATGCTCATTTCTTCTTCCATATACATGCCTAAAGTCAGTTGGTCCGTTAATAAACACAAAACTATTGTCGCTATATTCAAGGAATTTGCTGCGATGTTGTTGCTGTTATTGTTACAGTTTTGAATCACGTAAGGAGACTGTCGTATCATCATCGTCAAGAGGGGAGCTACAAACAAAATTGTAGACTAAAACCTAACAGATATGATTGTTGATAATTTCTTACCTTGTCATGCAAACCGATCAGAAAAACAACTTAGCGCTAGCATTTAATAATGAAATGGAACGCATATAAATGTCATATAAATGTCATATGCACTGATAAATGTATCATTGTAGAGTAAGTCAAAAGAACTGCCAGGTTACATGTTAATATCGTTCATACCCAATCGAGACTACCGTTGAATTAGATCAAACCAAGCCAAACCAAACCAAACCAAACCAAATCAAACCATACCACACCAAACCAAACCACACCAAACCAAACCAAACCAAACCAAACCAAACCACACCAAACCAAGCCAAACCAAACCAAACCAAACCACACCAAACCAAACCACACCAAACCAAACCAAACCAAACCACACCAAACCACACCAAACCAAACCAAACCAAACCAAACCAAACCAATATAAACACTACTGTTGACAAAACCTAGTTATAGACAAACCCAAGTTAGTACATTTCGAGACGCCCTTGTCCAGTATAATATAGAATATAGACGGAAAATTAGAGGGCTTAAAGCCTAGGCAGGGAGACAATAAATTGTAAAAGTAAGCGATATACAAAAGCACAGGGCACACAAACGTATGCTCAGTGAATATATGTAAACAGGCGGAAAATGCCTAAATATTGTTAAATTCATAATTAAGCTGCGATTCCCAACTAATGTGGCTTTCATGCACCTTGAAGAATTAGGAGGCCACCTGCTAAGTTTGTCCCCCATATTAAAATCCTTAAAAGGCTCTGATTTGAATGCTTGTGAATAGTTAGAGTTTCAGGATTTTATGGGAATGTCTGCGGTGGTTCAATAATAGCTTGATTGAAACCTTTTGATAATGGCGTAATGGGAATGTCTGCGGTGGTTCAATAATAGCTTGATTGAAACCTTTTGATAATGGCGTAATGGGAATGTCTGCGGTGGTTCAATAATAGCTTGATTGAAACCTTTTGATAATGGCGTAATGTGATAATTCGGTCAAAAATAACATGGTCTTTTATTTAGGGACAACCTATCGAATGGAGCGTAACTTCATTGTGGAAGTATCTGATAGTATAGCTATGAATGCATTTTACAAAGATATCGATGTAACAACTGCTCCAACAAACGTCTCATGGTATAGACATGGAGAGTTGTTGTTGATTGGAGGGCGTTTTCAACTCAGCAAAAACAAGACTGTATTGAATATACAAGAAATACAATTGCAAGACAAAGGGAGATACAGATCGATCTTAGCAGCTGAAGTTAATTTGAAATTCATCACTGAATTTACCCTTGTTGTCCACAATAGTAAGTCCTATTCCAATTTATATATGTGATTTTTTCATGTCTGGATTTTTAATTAATGTTTTTTACCCAGGAATAGTTTAGCATGGAGATCATGCGTTTCAAGTGCATTAACTCGAAAATATGAGATGCATATAGACTCAATTGCATGGAATCTAAACTACGAGATGTTGCAGATCTTAGCTTTTGTAACAAAGTAGGTGTGGTGTTTCTTTGGGATTATACAGAGGGCGTGATTGAAACTAAAAACTGGCAAGATATCTAAATTGAAAAAATAATGTATGATAATGTTAACCAACTTTATTTTCTAGAACACATGGAAACAGTGATGACCGTTGCTGGTAGCAGCAAGTTATTTCCATTATCATAAAAAGAGACTTAACTATGACCAATTGTGACAAACAGAATAAATGAATTGCATGTTGAACTTTGGCGAATAACGCTAGCTTGTCAGCTGCATGACCACCTTTTTATAAAATTTCATAGACATTAGAGAGCGTTATGCCCCCATGCCCACCATCGACATATCACTGCATGTATCATGTGTAAACATGCTAAATTGTGCTAGTTTTTGATGACCTACTTTCAGTAAATTGATATAGCGTAGCTACTAATACGCCCTTTCAATAAAGTGATGCACCGTATTTACTAATACACCCTTTCCCTAATTATAGATCCATAGTTTTAATTTACAACTCCACAAAGTGAATCATATTCACACATAGTTTAGGTCCGGCAACGCATTAGAGTAAAAGATTTACAGAATAGATACGCCTACAACAAAATTGTACAGTCTCTTGAAAATGGTACAAATGAAATAATGCTTAATAGTAATGTGGATGTAAAGTAGGCGTTTATTCAATGTAATGACAGTGAATGCCTTGAATTCAGCAGCAGCTCTTCCAACTGGTTCTTATGCCTTTTATTAGAAAAAGCTTCAAAAATTTTCTACAACTTAAATCGTACAAATTCAAGATGAGCAATCATAACGTAACAGCTTCCTCTCATTTGATTCGTTTCAGGTAACTAGCTAGTTATGGTTCCTATCTAAGTCGAAATCATGTGCTATAATGCCTGCCAAAAGTAGTTGGAACACCCGCACAATTGTACTGATTTCCGACTCCTGCCGCTTCTCCTTGACACCACTTAAAATGTAGACCTCCTCCCCCCCTGAAACAATGTTGATTCGATAGCGGAGACCAGTAGCTTTAAAAACACGCATCACTTTTGGCCTTCGAGTTGCTCATATTTGCTTCATACAACATTGTTTAACGGGGGAGGGGATGCCATAGCTCATCTATAGCGTAAATCATAGCAAGTGTTCCAAGACTTTTGGCAGGCATTGTAGCTAAGATGACGTAAGGTACTATTAGCGTTCAAGTATAATTGTACTCAAATCGAGCAGATATTGCATTCTTATAGTCAAGACGGCCCTATTGCGTCAGAAGGCTACCACCTTAAGATATACAAGATGAATTCTTCGAAGTTAGTAGCTATTCGTAAAACTGGAGTAAAGTCTCTCTTACATCTCTTTTAGAACCTATTCCACAGTGGGCAGTTGCATTGATAATTATTGGACTGGTTTTTCTGCTGGCAGGTACTGCATTGTTTTTTAAATGCCGGCGAGAAATATCAGAGGTTGTTATCAAAAGACTGCCAAAGAGAAAGAAAGGAGCTTATACGACAGAAACATCCTTCCAGGAATAAGTTATAAACGATATCATTTAGCATGCCCATATGTATGACGCAAGCTTATAGTTGAAGATGTTTTTGATTGCCAAAAGACTTTCTCATTCTGCAGTTCAGCCTGGAGTTGTACAGTTAAGCTGCTAAACTACATTCCAAAATGACCATTTTGTGGCTTTCATTTGGTGATGTACGCCGAAGAACTTATGTAGAAAAATGCCTGCTGATTAAATGATAGAAAGTTTCTTTTTAGCAAAAACCACTTCAACTATTGAATTGCTGAGAAACGAATAACTGTCAAGATAAATGACTATTAGGATCAAGTTATGGTATTTGAATTCATGGTGACCCATTCAAGAACGAACGATTATTACATCATTTCATTCTTTGCTGAAACTTATCATTTTTAATTCTAATGTTGTATTTATAGGAAGGATATTAAAAAGATTTATTGTTTTTTCCAATTCTTATTCCGGTGTATAACTGAAATAGGTACTTTGGAAAATTCTCATAATGGAGAAACAGCTGACTGATTTCATATCTGGGTTTCTCATTACTGATTGCATTTAGCATATGATAACCAATTCTTTCTATTTTACTGATTAGCTAATGTAATCTTTAAAGGTTGCTGTGGTGACCGGTACATTCATTGTTAGAAGAGTCTTGCATAATTCTTTTTCACTCACAGATAATCTTTTATTGAATACGGAGGAATGGCAGCTGGAAATCCTGATCTCTCTTACGAGAGCCTTTCCATTTGCTGCTTAATACTTAAGTGAATGGACGCAATGAGGTTTGTAGGAGCATGGAATGTGGTAGAGATGGGGGAAAATAAAAGTAATGCTATCATAGATACACTATGCTGTAATGATAACTTGTGACTTATGGAGCTAAGTGCGACATACTTTGCAGATGCAGATTTTCCAATTTGCAGATCTCTTTCATACTCCTTGGCATCCTTTGCGATGAATTAATTTGCTTGGTGTGCACCTGTTCAAGTTGATAGTGCATAGTAGAATTCTGCTCTCTTTTATGCTACCAAGTACACTCCGTCTTCTGGCAAATCATGGAAACCCTTTCTTTCTCCGCTTCATTGACACTATAGCAGGAGGTCCTCTGATGCAATGTGACCGGATTTTGCATGATTTTAAGTGGTTGTCATAGTTTGGCAAAAAAATGCCTTTCATCACAAAGTCTGGAGTGAAATCTAGTGAAATTCCGACATAACATTTTTTTACTAAAAGTTATTGTTTCAGTTGATGATAAGTGTCCTCCTATGAATCTTAGCCGCATGCAAACATTTGACACACTCATGTGTGCCTATTGTTTGTTGAATAAATGATACCTACTTATCTCTGAAGATATCAGTGTAAGGCACCATAGACCTTTAATGACTTGTGCCAAGCAAGTTCTAACTAACAAATCGAAAAACAAAGTAGACGAAGATATCAATGCCGAAGTGTAGCATACTTTAATCAATATCCCGAAATGGGATCATAATTGAAATAACGAAGATAAGTGTAGGGAAATGAAAACTACTTAAACTGCACATGCCATTCATTTTCTATGCAAGTTTTTGGCGATTAAATAAGTATATTTGTTTCTTTAATTGATCATATTCAGGCTATGAAGCTCCATTTTAATATACATCAAACATATCCTTGTTGCTTTTACTGCGTATGCACTGACCACTTTTTCGTAGATGTTTGTTTCAACTTAAAATTTAGCATAATTGTAGCGAATCTCATAGATTTAAGGCTACTTTGGCACACGCATACTAGTTCAACCTGGTTACACTGCTGTGAAACTTAGTGCTGACTTCAGTAATGGCATTGTGTCATCTACGTACAGTGTACTGTTGATGCTATGGCCACGATCGGTTTATTATAGTATTTCAAATTCATTTTTTCATTAGTATAGCTATTATAATGCATCGTACAGTGAAGAAAACACTTCTCATGTTACTTTCCAAACACTACGAAGACGATACCATGGGGGCAATATATGCTGACTACCCCATGGCTAATACAGAAAGAAGACATGAAAAAAGCAAGAGGCAACAATGGCGGGAACTGGAAGAAAGAAGAAAACAAGATACTGGGCAGAAATATACAAAACGTAACAAAAGCAAGTATTTGACTTCCCACACTCCATAATTCGAAAACTAAAACAAAGCTGTTATGAGATTTAAAAGATTAAAAAATTGGGGAAGCCATAGGTTAGGATGCTAGGGGGAACTCGAGCCAAAAGAATTGTTCTTCAGTTTGAATTTCAAATTCTTTTAAAGTCAAGCCACTATTAGGCCCAAGTTTCCCTTCAGTCAGTTCAAAGTCTTCTACATTCTACAGGATTTCTCCATATGAACATTTGAGCGATTGAAATTCCTGCATAAAATCTTATTTATCCTCTTGCATACTTTGTAATTATAGCTAAAATTATTTTCTATTTGTGTTCATTGGTCATTCAGTTACTTCTTTTCAACCTCTCGACACTTTTGCTTCACCTTTATGCCGAAACTTATGCTTTTATTACCTTCCCTGATTATTATCTTCTGTCTGCCATTCGAAACTTCCTCCTTGAATAAAGCTATTTACTTGATTGTGTGCACACCTTGATAGATGTTTAATGATAGCATTTGTAGCAAACTCGTGGGAAGGGAGCGATACTTGAGGTCGTCCCAATGATTATGAAGAGAATTAGACTTTTAGAGTGTGCTTGCTAAAGTTTTCCTCAGATCTTCTCCCTAGACTCTTGAGAACCGGTTCCCCTCCCCCCTTAAAACAGTTTTATTTCATTTCAATTTTTGAATATTTATACATGGTAGCCCTCCAGATCTAATGCCTGTTTTACAGGGGGCTATGTTAGAAACTTATTAAAATACAATAAGAAATAAAGCAAATTTGATCTCAATCTTAAATTACAATATCGCAATATAAAGTATAGGTTGAAATACAATTCTCTATCATGGGTAGAATCCCTTCTGCCACTCAAAATGAAAATATGCAGGCTATAGCAGTGAGTGAAAAGAACAAAGATGCTGATGGAGGAGAACCAATAAATACAGTGAAGTAGCTGAAAAATTGTTATTTGTTTGAAGCAGATGTCAGTGAAGAGACTGGAAAGTTAGACAAAAATAAAAAGATTACCCCAAGGCTTTCTACTAGAACCAGAGAAAACTTCCCAATCATTTCAAGGACTATAAACTGGATTGAACTAGTATTTGAGCCTAAAAATCTGAATAGAAAGGATGTTACAATATTCGTTATTTCTAAGTTGTTGTTGTTGGTTGTTAGACCAACAACAACAACTGAGTTGTTCCTACGTACTGTGGAGTTTTAAGAACGTACGTCTTTCTATCTTTTCAATCTGTTCGAATCTTGTTTTGAAACATGGTTCTTCATAATTTTTGTGTCCAGTAATTATTAAGCAGTTTTCTATACCGCTACCCGGGACAGCTTAACTGCACAACTACACTTTAGCAAGCTTTGTCTTGTTCGCCAGCAGGGCAATCAAGCATGTTTTTCACTTGTATACCGTGTTTTAGGCCGATATCTGGACTATAAGGCTGCAGTCTACGACTTTGCCAAGGCTAGTTCAAATGATCGCAAATATTCTTTACATACAAATAACATTATTGGCTGGTAGGCAACTGATAATCCTTATTTCCTTTTCTCTCCTTTCCATGAAAAATGCTGGTTTTTAGAGGGGTAAATATGCAAAGTGCCCTAAAACGATTCGCGAGAATTTTTAACTGGTGACATCGGTTCAATATTAAACTGCTCCACTTTGTACTTTTGTATGTACATCTTTGCAAAGGAGCAAACTTCTCTTCTCTCAGTAGGTTAAGAAACTCCTCGGTTTAAGCATGGATACTTATGCCTGACACTTACAACGTGCTGTGTTGGCCGTTGTCTTTAGGTAAGCAACATTCTGTAACAGATAAAGATCTTTTTTTGCTTATTTTGTTTTGAGTAGGCTGTTATATCTAGCATTTTCAGCTAATTTAGGCCTATTGTGCATGCCGCATCCAGGCATGGGACCCCTAGTTTAACGTCCCTTCCGAAGGACGGCGGAGTGAGTTGCTTTGGTCGTTTATCTGGATAGTCACCCATCCAGTTGCTGACCTAGCACAGCCAAGCTTAACTTCAGCTAGCTAACGGAAGCCAGCTGAACCGCTTGGCCACTCACCCAACATCTTACGTGGAAAATTCTCACATTGACAAAGAATACAAGATATTACTTCCAAGACTACTACTATTACTTCACACGCAATTGTTATTGCACTACACGTACAATGTTGCTCAAATTTGCTCTGCTCTACTTCAGTTCAAACAGTTTGTTTAGTGTTTTCGTTGCACTTGATATATCCAGTTTTATTCTGATTTGGCTAGGTCTTGTCGTATCGTCTGCATCTACGTTGTCATTGGTCTTCCTTTTGGTCTTTTGACTTTCCTTAGGCACTCTTCAAAGGCGATTCTTGCTGGTGTTTCTGGGTGCAGTCTCATTATATGACCTAACCATGCCAACCGTCTAGTCCTTATTAGATTGGTTCAGAACTCACATATTCAGATATTAAGTAAGAGATTTTGAGCAAAGATGCATTGATCCATATTGTTTCGCTCTTATAACCTGTCCCTGCTTAAAATGAAATCATACCAACTTGTTCTAACCACCAATCTTCCTAACTTCTTCTTAAATTCCATTGTTAGGATTTCAAAGAGAGCCTTCAGACATTTTCCTGCTCCAATTTAAAAGAAAGTAGCTACAGTGGAATTTTCAAGGAGGGGAACTCAGAGACGAAAGTACAAGGAAACGAGTACTTCATACCTGAGGTGTAAGGTGAAGGTAAAGGTTAGTCCCATATACGATTCCGTACGTTGGAGAGTGCCTGTTAGAGAGTACACTTTTCCTAGGCCATCAACATAGTTAGGTAGGGTGGCCAGTTCCTTTTCTCGCGACCTTTTAGCTTCCCCAGTATTGCCACCAGATACCCCTTTGGTGCTAGGTGGAAAGTGAGCGAAATCCCATCTTTGGTACGAGGGTTCGGCTCGAAGCACCGATGTTCCACTCGGCAGTCAAGTGGTCGAACCACTTAGCCATTCACCCATACCAGAGGCGTAGATAGGAAATTTATAGAAAGGGCCACAAAAGGAAAACTTCCAGACAAAAAATATGCTTAGCAATTTCAGTTATATAAAAGCTTTTCCTTTCAGAACGGCTTAGAAAAACGTGCTATGTAGATCTGTAATCATAAAATTGTTCCTCCATAATTCCTTGACGCTAGCTTTACTTTTTCCGATTGTGACTATACCTTCAACTCTTACCTCTTTTAGCAGGTTTTCTTGGCTGGTTTGACATATTCATACGAACAATTCTTCTCAATAAGCACACAATCTTCAGGACTAATGAAGAATTATCTATTCAAACTGCTTCTTATGATATCGAAGCAGTGGTTACCAAACTCTATTTTATCTCCTGCACCCCTAAAAACATTTTGCTTTGACTTTGCACCCATATAACAGAAATTTTGCAAAGGCCGTTGGGAGTTCATTAAATAGATCAAGTTTCTGTTATTGAGACGAACTCTTCTCGCACCCCTCGCATTGATGTCTCGCACCCCCTAGGGGTGGGATACCCCTTTTCGGGAATCTTTGTCTTAAAACGACTTATGAATCCTGTTTCCTCGTTTAAAAAGAAGAATATCAACATGAAAAATAAAGGCATCTCTCTAAAGGAAGTCTGCTTACGACATAGCACTCCCTTCCTCCCTGTCCGCATTTGCCTCTATCTTTGCTAACCCCACCTCCTAACACGAGGACACCCTTTATGGACGGCCCCTTACTGTAATGTAACGCAATTGCGTGCAGTGTTACTACAATATCTGATGATATGCATTTTGCTCCAAAGTGCCCTTAAATGCAAGTCTGCCTCCCCTGCGCCCTACATTGCTTCCGGCAACTCTGGTTATAGGCATAGAGGAACTTGAAAACATCCCATTTTGTCCATGATGAGCCTTCCAACATATAAATCTTATGACATTAAATTTTTCTTAAGTATTGAAGCAGACTGCCACTTTATCTCAAGATATTCTTTCTTTGGAATGAAAGCGCATTGATTTGTTTGGAGCTAAATATCTTGATGTATGGCACCGGGAATGCAGAGAAAATAAGATTTACCGAGACAATCTCTCTTACTATTACCACATCAGGATTTATTTAATGAAAAGATTCATTCATCATACCATCTCCTTCTACAATCTAAGGGCATGTGCATTGAAAAATTAATTGTAGTGACGCAATGTCTTTTGAATAGTATAATGGCAGAGATTAATGGCCATTTCCTCGATCTTTTGTGAATTTTCGACTAGGTTTGTTTCTATACCGTTGATCTTATTTGCTAGCATTGTGTGCAATAAGTAATGGTTGTACTGATGACGATCTAAGAATGTCATTACCCAGAAAGTCTTCTTAAATAAATAGCTTGCCTGAGATAGGGCATGCAGCCTGAGCTCTTTGTCCCGCAACAGAATGGATTTAGGGGCGACATCAGACTTCTGGGACACCTACAGTTATCTCGGTGGTCAGCAATCCAAGGACTTAAATCAAATCTACATATTCATACTTAAATTTTAGATACTAATGTTATTCAAAGAGGTAAATCAGAGACATCAAAATATAGCACATGTACAGACATTTGCTGGTCAAAAGCTATTGTTTTCGGGAAAGTATCACGAACATGCATAAAAATAAAGGAGTTTTAATTTCTTTCAAAGCAAAATCGTTTGTATCACAGTGAGGTCGTTTCGACTGTTTCTATTTGTTTACATGTTTCCAAGCGAGGCGAATGCATAGTGATAGGGTATTTAAGCGTTCTCAAGAACTGACAAGTGAACGTGTCATGGTACTCAAGGACTTAACTTTGGTGGTTGTTGCTGTGCCTGTTCAAGCATTTCCTCCCCATGTTACTCTTTTCTCAGAGAGCCTTGTGAAAAGAGATAGAGGAAAAGGTTTGGGGTTATTATTTTAAGCTAAAACTTGGTACGCAACTGGCAGTACATAGCTGCTTGTGTGCAGACAACTTTCAGATAGACCTCCATTTTGAATTAAGCAAGGGTGTTGTATCCTGAAATTTTTGCACTTTTGTAGAAAATTTTTGATTTGACATATTACTGTTTGACATAACATATCTAAATACCCAATCAAACTGACCAATATTTCGCTTAATATTTCAAAAATTAATGTTAAGCCGCTATTCTGTAGTTTGGTTTTATGATGGACTGGCTTAGTAAGTTGTCTGGGAACATACTAGGTGTTGGACAATACTGGATGATGCACAATACAGTTGAAAAGTAACTTTTTTGTAATTTGCTTTTTGACATGTTGAATCTGTTAGGCCACAGTAACAAAACATTCGTCAAGCATTCACCAATTTAATAGTCCACATAAGAAAAATCAACTAGCTATAGTAATTTTAATGAAATTTCTGTTCACTTATTTATTTACTAATTTATTTATTCATTCACTCAGTCAATTCGTGTTCTCTTTTTATTTATTCATACGGCAACAGGAAACCAACAGTGCACTACTTTGTTTTGTTTTCCATTTTGCTTGGGATTATTTACAAACCAGCTTGCCCTTGATACTTTCCTCGCCTGACCTAGACCTTCCATTTGAATACACTTCTGTTTATTCGAATTGTTCCATATTTTGGTTTCTCACTTTGCGTAGTGTCTTAGTAGCTGCAAAGGCATCATCTGATCACTGGCTTGAAATACGACACTCGGATGGAATATCTGGGAAATTGTTAGTTCAATTTGATCACCAACTCAAAGCAAAATTTGAACATCGACAACTGTTTGAAGAAATAAGTAGTGTCTGCTGGGGTATAATGGGCAAATAAATATTTGTATCATTATTATTGACTTATGGCCATGAAAGGGCAAAGTCCCATTTTTTTAAATTGGTACATTACCTCTCTATAAGAAATCGTATAAATTAGGTATGAAAGAAAGACATGTGATTAATTTATGAATGATCAACTACTCATTTTACCCTGGATTATCCATTTTACCCCAGCAGACCCTATTCAGTTTAATCAATGCATCTTTACCTTGATAATGTGGTCAATAAACGTTCCATTATAAAACTTAAGGAGTTTCTCTCTCCTGTTCAAAAAATAAGCATCGTACATTATGAAAAGTTTGATACAAAATCAGGGACCGCAGAGAGGGGGACATAGGAGGCAAGTGCCGCTCTTGCTTTTTCTAAGGGAACAAGGGGATCAGTGCTTTTCTTTTGATGGAGATAGGTACGATTTTTGTAATTTACTAGCGGACAACAAGTAAAGATTCCCTACAATTAAAGCGAGAACCCAAATTTTTCGACTCATGTCGCTCATCTGTGGTCTCAAGATTTCATTGCCCTTTCATCCCTGTTAGCTCCCCCTGCTTTACTATTGCTCTAATGTTAGGCATGCAGCTATGAGTGAGCACAGGAGGTATTGTCTGCCCCACCAAAAAACTTTGCCCTGCTTGCCCCTCTTAGAATGCTTAAGCTGAAAGTGTTGTTTTGCGAAAAAATGTAGAAAATGGACAGTTTGACTCAAAACAATCAGAACATTGATCTTTCTCACACGCATATCAATGATCTCATCATTCTTTTTCTTTCCAGAATGGGTGTACCTCTAAATATAGAACGGGCGTTTCGTTCAATCCAAAGGGTGTGCTTTCAAAAATTTTCCTGAGGGCTTCGTCCCCAAACCACCGCCCCCACCTTTTCAGAACTGACTTCGTTACTGTCCGAAGTCCCAGTAAAGAATCCTAGCTCTACAGAAGCGGCATTACTATTTCTATTGACATTACAATCGACCCGAGACCGATGACATTGAAAAAGAATTGTCAATACAAAGTAATCCGCTGTGTTGCACGAAGGTAGGATGGACAATTCATAGATTTGGCAGCACGTCGAAGAGAGAAGGCTCTTTTACGCTATTTCTAGTTGCCCTTACAGTTGTAGTTAGTTTATAGCAATCGAAGATCGTGCATGTATGAGGAAGTTTTGGATAATAACTGAAGTGGAACCGCTGTCCTGCAATTGATTATTAGTGGCCTTGTTGATTGAAGATAATACACTTATTAGTAGTCCTTATGTTGTGTTCATGAACTATTTTGGTGTAGGGAACAAAATCGTACTACTGCAAGATGGACAAATATGAAAAGATTATGAAAATTGGTGAAGGATCGTATGGACTGGTATTTAAATGCAGGAATCGAGAAAATGGACAGATTGTGGCTATCAAGAAGTTTACGGAATCAGAAGATGACCCGCTAATTAAGAAGATCGCTATGCGTGAAGTTAGAATGTTGAAGGTAAGCGATGATTAGTGTGAACGCTTTCAATGTGCGCCTGTGCAATTTATTTTTGAAATGTACGTTGTAGTGAAAATACATTCCATGAATAAAGTTACATTCACGAGTACGAGACTGTAGGTGGGTTGTAAACTGACTCATTGAAGTAAAGTTGGGGTTTTGGTAACAGAAGTTTTTCTGGATGCTTTATGCCTTTATCCAATCTAGTAGTTCATAAACCTTGATTAGCCACATGCTTTCGACTTTGATTCTAAGGTGCTTCTGCAAAACTTAGGGATTTCCGGGACTACCAGTTTCCTGTAGTTAAGTCAGCTTATCAAGCACGTCGTCGCCAGAGGGGCTGTGGCTTCAGTCCCCCACTTTTGTCAGCTATTTGCTAGCCGTTATCAGGCAACTTTGTTGACCTTGTAGCCTCGCCAATTTTATTTGGTGGCGCCTGTCTGCTTATAGATTGGTCTACTGAGTTATGAAGTACAATGCTAATTTTGAAGCCTGCAATAGGGAAACTCCTATTATGATCTGAAGAAACTGTTGTGGAGGACAACAGCAGAGAATGTAGAAACCAAAAGAACACTTAAAGTACTTTTAGAAATATGATCAAGTATAGTGTGCATGGTTTCAAGCTGAAAAATTATTTGTCTGTGTAGGCATTTAAAGGTGATGCAATAATTTTTTGAGTTTGTAAACACTTTGGTGCTTACCAAGCACTTTATAATATCCTGAGCTATAGGATTGCTAATTTGGTTCAAAGATATGACAATGTTTGTGTTAAACCAAATTATTGTTTATTCTCTGTTACTGCATTAGTATAATTATTTTAGAGTGCCCACATTCCATTTATGAATATAATTTCCAGTCATCATTATGCAAGTCATCACTTGAAATCAATAGTTTTGCATACCGAGCAATATTACTAGGATTAGTGAAAATGAACCAAGAAATGGTTATTTTCCATGGAACTTTTGGCTTAGAGAGATTAGGATTATATTTTTAAACTTTTTCATATGTGTAGTGTTACTTTTATGTTTGTTATTCGTGTGGCCATTTTTGAGTTACACCGTGGTACTTGAGAGTTCTTTTGTGTTAAGTTCAGAACATAAAAATCAACAGTTAAGAACATCTTAGATTACTATTTTGTTGGCACTGGCTCCATAAATGACCCTGCAAAATTTATCTACATTTTTCATTCCTGTTTTTCATTGATGACCACGGAACTTCCACAAAGTTTGAACCAAATGTTTGAAAATTCCAGAGTATGACATGTGATATTGAACAAAACTAATATCTAAATTAGATTTGGTTAGGATTCTTAGGATTACAGTCTGTTGAAGAAAAGTAGATAAATCAATCCAAATCTATAGACTAGCTGTTATAAATTGCTTAGTGTAGACCTAGCAGACAGTCCATTGCTCTCTCTGCCTTTCCATTCAAGGTATATGCCTATTTCTGTAGGTCATAAAGACATTAATTGGTTTTTTAATCATGGTTGAAATACTTTCTATAAAAGAGGATGAGGAAGGAATATTGTTCTCTTGGGGGAAATTGCTTTTATTACTCTCAGATCAGAATACCCTTTTCAATGCAAGTGAGCTTTATTGTTTCATGATGGGAAGTCAGACTTTGTCCGTGTAGTGCACTCATTTCGGAAATGATTGTGCAGAATCTTTCAGTGTCCACTTTATTAGCTTCCATTGCCAGGACACTCAAGTATATTAATTCAGAATGATTAATCACACTATATCATAAAAGATTAATATCATTGGCATGTGCTGTTTGTATTACCTACTATAATGTTCATGTTCTTGCATTGTTGGTTGTTATCTTGGATTCATATTTGGCTATTTGTTATTGTTTTTGCCAGTTTATTGAGCTAGGTAGTAGCCTATTAATGATAATGTTGATGCTCATCATTGGAAGGGACTCATTCTGTTAATCAAGTCAAAGTAAAATTGAGTTACTTCTTTACCTTGATTTTAGACCCATCTTCTAGGTTTAGTAAACTGATTTATTATATGGACACCTTCATAGGCAACATATTTTGTTGTGTGTCTATTCTTAATGGGTAGTTGTAATCAAAGTGGAATAAATAATACATCATATGTGGAGTTATGTCATATTTTGTTTAGATATCATGCCATTTTTCCATGCCTTGTAAGTGTCTCTTGCCACAGGAAACCAAGTTGTGGAAATGGTTTTTAAGCATTTCATGATAATTTTGCTGCATGAAACTAAACTGGAAACAGTCAGATACCTTATTTCACTTCATATAGATATAGTTAAAGTTCTCTCAGAACTTGTTGTAGTTGATGATTTTGCTTTTAGTGCTGTAAGTGAACCCCACTCATCCTGTATCCGTTCCTTGTGGGGTCTCTGTTTGGTAGAGAGTACCAGCACATGACCTTATTATGAAATGCATTGATTTCAATTCTTTACGGTAAAAGACAGTGCAGTATTGGACTGAACAACCGCATCATTTGTTTTCAGCAGTTTTAAATAGATGAACTTACGAAGCCCAAAGTGCGACTTTGCATGGAACTTCTGTTAGAAGACACCTGCTATTGTTTATGCGGTTGCCATGGAGAAAAGTCTTTTTGGTAAACTAATCGTCGATTTTTTTGCATCTTGAATGGTTTGTCGTTCAACAATTATTCAGTTTAGTGCATCCGATGGCACTCTACATGATGCCGACCTTACATAAATATTGCTAAAAATGCCTTTACCCTTTAGCTAAGATGGAGCAGATTCTTTCTGCTCACAGTTTCGAATGTAAAGTGAATGTGTTTTTGACGATACCGGGAAGTTATGTTGTTTCGCGTTGTTTGTCATCTATGCTGTTATAACGAATGAAACCAGGGCATGAGACAGAAGCTGTTGTTCAGTAATGATAAGGGTTATGAATCCATTTGCCAACCAGGCTTTTCAGGGGCATACCATTTCAAGCACACCGGTGATTTAACCTTAAGCATCTAGGTTAAGCAAGTACTATTTGAATATGTTATCTAACTACCCAACGGCGGAGCTTAACGAGATGCTATCTATGCAGACTGGGACTTCTTTCGTATAGATAGAAAGATCTGAATTTGATAAGTCGGCAAGTGAGGCTTCTTTTTTCAGTACGCTGTCACTAACTTGTTGACCAAAGACTAGGAACTGTCGAAGATGCAACGCTTTAGTTCTGCTTTTGGAGTGTTATAAGGGGATGTTGCATCATATTCCTAATCGATTTAAGTATGGATACATGAGTTTTAGCATTATAATATTACACGTGATCACGATAAAACAGTGTTTTAAGAGGATTTTTTCTTGGTAGTTCCTGGAGCGTTTGAACCTCTTTCTCATTCACTATGAGCGATATATCGCCATGATTTCGTTTTATGGGGAACACCGCATAAACTCCAGATTCCTTTAATATTTAATGTGTTTAATATTGGTTTAGGACAATTGTACAAGATTTCTATCTTTCGTTTAAGTCATTATGCTGTTTTTTTGTTGGAGTATGCTCTGACTGTAAAGAAGACCTTGTCTTAAGTTAGAGTCTGATGAACTTTGCGCACATTTAGGTCAAATGTAGGAGAGAAATTAGCCCATAATCTCAAAAGAGTTGTTTTTAGAGAAATTTAGCAAGTGTTGATGTTTGGTTAGAAAGTTAGATTAATGTAGAGTAAAACAAAGCTGTTGTTTCCTAATACGTGTGCTAGCATTTATGTTGCTCTCAAGTGAGCCACCAACCTTAGGTTGTTTCAAAAAGCAACTTAAAACGCATCTATATGGCTAGAGTACACCTTTATGTAAAGAAGAACAACATGATTTTTACAAGCATTTTTAAATATTAATATTTTCCTATTTGCACGTTGTAATGTAACTATCTTATTGTTTAAGGGCTAGTAGTATTTTAGTAAGATATTAAATAAAAGTGAATGCCGCATAAACTCCAAAATATCTATATGTGCTCGCCATGCTTTTGTTTCTTCTGTTCTTCTTCTCCACAGATTCTTTTGTTTATATCTTTATAAATTTTTTGATTGTGCATATTTCAGTGGAGGACTCATTGAAAATCAGCTTAATTGGTGAAGTGTGTCCCTCCTTAAATATCTGAAATGAAAATGAATGAAGAGCAAAGAGACAATGCTCCATCATTTCAATATTCGTACATCTCTTTCTACAATGCAGAACTTTCTCATAACTCATCTTGATCAAGTTACTCCAAATTCACTGACCTCGAAGCAACTGCCATTATTACTTGTTAAGCATTAGTAAGAAGCAAATGCACCACTTTTTGCTGTGTCTACTTCTGCTTTATGCAGTTAGATTTGCTTTTCATTGTTCAGATTTAGCTATTGCTGGTGTTGCATCTTTATTTGATTGCTATCGTATAGGTACAGTTTTCGGAGAAGGATAGCACTGATTAATTAAGTTTAACAGAGAAATGCATGCGTATTTGTGATCTTGTTACTGCTTATCATACAGCAGATGGTTTGATGCAGCATTTTAAGGCATCGAAAACTATTAGCATCAATCGCTGGAATTTTTATCCATTGATATTACAGTATTAGTCAGGGGGCTGATCACGAAAAATTAGCAATTAAGATAGTATTGTGTGCTTTTTCAGTGTGTAAATTTTTGTTACATGACTTGTTTTATGATGCTTTAGCGAAGTGCTAGTTGGGAAGTTCATTTCCCATCGAAACATGGTTCATATACATGTTAATTTTTCGAGATAAACATGACCTCATCCGTATAACATGCTTACTTCTTATGACTGATATATTTGGGCACGTTTAGGCTATTGTTTTGTTCTACGCTGTTTTGAATAAAGGACATGAAATTTCAGTAATTTGTTGCTTATGTCATGCTTAGCTAATCGAAATGTGGGCACGTAGATCTAGACATTGAATAACATTGTGCAATATTTGCAAAACTAGTGAAATTAAGAAATGTTTCATACTATGGAAAATTTCCCCAAAACGTTCATGGGTATCCTTCATCTCGCAACTCCCAACTGCGCAAACCACATTTGTTTTTGTGTTACGCACGCATCAAACATTAAAACCTTAACGTACCATAGGCTGGTATGTTTATACCTGAATTATAGTTTTTAGAGGAGTTGGTTAATTATAAAACGATAAAAAATTTCTCTTATTTTCACTAATTGTCAGGTAAATCCGTTTTTCAATGCAAGCGTATGTTTTCCGTTGTGTTTGCAATGTTTGCCTTGTTGCGGACAATTAGCAGAGCCGTTCTCATCATTAAATTATTACTTGCTTGTTGAAACGTTTGGTAGATTTACCTGTTCAATGCAACTTGTATTCATATGATATTTCAGGTGGAGTTGATGGTAATGCAAAAATTTTTACAGGGTTTATTATACTTTGCTTACAGTATTTTATTTCATAGTTTTTATTTTAATTCTATTCTATTTTAAGTCTATTTATTTCTACTCATTCATAATTTGTAGGATACGTTTAAAATAGATTTATTGGTGCATTTGTTTTCTCTCTCTTTTTTGATTTAGATATTACGTTTTAAACAGGGCCAATTGTAGAACAGTACTTTAGCTGAATTTTTACCTTGTATAAATATGTAAAAATGACATGAAAGGGTCTATGTATGGTTTTTCTAACCTTCAAGACACAGTATTTTCGTTGTACATTTTTATAGCGCTTGTGCCCGCTCTTTCACAGTGTCTTATACGCAAATACAGTTTGTAACAGTCTGGAAAATTGGCCCAATGCGCAGTATTTTGCAAGTCGATTTATATTTTATGAACTTTTATTTTCACATTGTTACTTTGTGTTTATAAGTGGCCACATTTTATTTTCCGGTAAATTTTAGGTGCTAGGTAGTTTTACAATGAGCGCTAAATTATAACTGGTTTTTCTCCAGCATTTGAAAGCGACATTGCAATGGAAATGAATGCAACTGAATCCCGTTAAGTTGTGCCCTGGAAAAGTCGGACTTTCGCTTCGTCGGACTGATTTCTCATTCCCCTTGAATTCACTCCAACTTATTGAGAGACTCAGTTAACTCGGACATTCGTTAACTCGGACCAATTTCCAATCTCCCGTGAGAGTCCGACATAGCGGGATTCTACTGTAGGTGTTTTTTGTAGACCTTTGGAATCTCCCTTTAGCGATGAGTTGCTCTATGTTCTCTTTAATTTGTAGATATGTTGTATCCGCATACATACTTTAATATCGCATAACCCGGTTGTCATCATTATACTGGGGACTGGTTATTTATGGGCACGAATCCTGTCTTTGGCTTTTATGGAATAATCTGCAACAAAGTGATACCGTGTTACACGGTTTTTTATAAGGAACCTAGCTCAAGGCATAGTTCCAAACGTTTCTTATTTTTGGACTTCCAATGATCAACTTGTAGTACTAAAAGTTCCTTAACAGTTCCTTAATTTTCAGCCCACAATTAGTGCATAAAAATAGTACAGACACAAGAAAAACATTGAAATCCTGAATTTTGCCTTTAATTTTGTCTGTAGCGCAAGATCATTGAAAAATGAAGGACTTAACACCAGCATAGCAAGCAATCTATGAGGGTTTTGGCTGTAAATGAATGGAACCAGCTGTCTTATTCTTGATTGTTTGCTGTTATAAACATTTTTCAAATAGAAAAGTTCCTTGGGGAATTTATCTTTAGTAGTATAAGTTCTTTAATTTCCTTCTCATGCCTCTTCCAATGAATTTGGCTTAAAAGCTATAGATAGTTGTTTTGGCTGTGAAGATTTGCAAAGAAAGCAAGGAAAAGAAGGTCCTCTGGATTGGCTTGTGGTATCTCCCCTGATATTTACCCTCTATTACACGCCGCACCATTGATCGAACAATTGCATTAAACGCCTTCCTCTTGTAAACACCGTCTTGAAATAAATGCCGGATCTTGAAAAGCGGCATTTGTTTAAAAGCAGACAAAAGTATAAGAAGTTGCATTCGACTAGAAATAGCGAATAACTTTTATAGGTTTTGTTTGTTTTCTATAAAGAACCTTTCCACAACTAAAGATAAATGCATGAAATGGGTTGAGCATTGGGGTAATAATCTGGCTTTTCGATTCATGTGGTTTAAATCTAACGATAGATGGGTCAGAGCTTGGGCAAATCCATTGTTTCAATAACAGTTTGTCTTGTTCTAGTGGTGCTGTTTTATTGAAACGGGCAATGGAGGCACTGGATGAAGATCTATCATCTGATACTTATTGTCATTTTGTGATTCTATTGTCAGTGAAAACCGTGAGGGTTTTCATAATATAGACCGAAAACTGTAGCAGAGACAGTCGTATTGACATTCTATTTGCCATGCTTTGACCTCAAAAAACATTTTTCACACAGTTTTTCGATACATTTGTGAGAAAAGAAAACATTCCTTACAGTGCTCTTTATCTCATTATTTATTTGTATTGAACGCCACCCTGTGCTAAACGCTGCATTCAAAAGCTAGGTTTTGTAATAAGCTCCGGGTCGTTTTCTTGGAGGAAAAATGGTAAAGTATTGTTTTTGAGCTTGATAGTCTTTGTGAATGGGAAACCTTTTGCGCTTGTGTTGTCTTGTGTGTGACATTTTGTCTTTCTAATCAACAGCAATTGAAGCACCCGAATCTGGTCAATTTGTTAGATGTTTTCCGACGAAAAAGAAAGCTTCATCTCGTCTTCGAATATTGTGATCATACGGTACTGAATGAACTCGAAGCTAGGCCTAATGGGTAAGTTACATATTCATGTATTTTGACTCCAGGTCACAGAATAGTTTATGTTGCGTGATTAGTGCAGGAGAAATTTGGAGCTTAGGTTTGTTCCATAGTCTTGCTATGTCAAAACATATGAGGAGCTGTGAAAGGTCCTTTCCAGTACTTTTTCTTTAGAATCTTGCTCATAGTTTAGAGAGAAGAATCAACCTAAATGAAATTGTACCTAGCATAGTTGTAATTCATGGCAGTGGTCCCCAACTTTTGTATTACCACGGACCGGTCAACGCTTGAAAATTTTACCGCGGGCCGGAAGATGAAGATGGGGGATCCACTGAGTAATAATACATGTATTTATGTTCTTATGTAACCGACAGAATCCTTTCGTTTTCAAAATAAACGCTTGTTCAGACGGAGATAACAAATACAGTAGAAATACTTAATCATTTCTTGGCCTGACGATCGGGCCGCAGCCCTGTATCAATTGATCCAAAGGCCGGTACCGATACTTGGTTCGATGGTTGGGGACCATTGATCTATGGGACTACTACATAACGATGATTAAAGTTGAAAGTGGTTTTGTTTTATTTGAGTGCTGCATTAACTTTGTAACTTATCTAAAAGCGCACAACATGTGTACTAATAGTTAATTTGTGCCAGAAAGTCAGCAAAAAGGCCAGTGCTTTCTTCAAACTAAATATGTATATTTCACGAGAACAAGCATTATGTGTTTGTATTGTGGTGATTCTATTAAATTTCAATTATTGCCGTTTGATATGGATATTTTGCAAAAGAAGCGCAAATAAAAAGATAAATCGTGCCCATAAACGTGAATTAGTGCTCCCCCGCACTGACTCCTCATTTCAATCGTTACCTGAATTTAGTAACAATTTAACATTCATGTGAAAAATTTGCAAAAGCTGATGATTGAAATTTGCAAGGCATTAAGCAACATGAATCCATCTATTGTATGGGAGTTTTATGAAAAAGGTGTGTAGCATACGATCTTAGGTAAAAGTGCTTTGCAAAATTCCAGAAGCAAGGATAGCATCATAGGGAGTAGAATCCTTATTATTCAGGGAAGTTTTCTTTGGAATAACCTTGATGACAGTATAAGCAAAAATAAAACATTAGACAAGTAAACAGAGCATTTTCAGAATACGCATATAGTCAGAACATGGTGCTAGTGTTTTTTCCTTTTTGTCATTTTTAGATATTTTCCTCTTTTAAGAGCTGATGTAGTTAGGTTGGTCCTAATTAGTATTTTGATACTATTGCGAAAAACCAACATTATAAAATGGATATGGGGTCATTTAAAAAAAGCTGCGCAACGGAAAAAGTGTCATTTTTATCTCCCATCCCCATATGTACCGGCGTGTCACACTTGAGCTGGTGCCCCCTCTTTGTTGCGTAGCATTCTGGTATGAAACCCCCTCAGAACACCAGCCTCAAATTTTGTAAAAAGACACAATTCTATAAGAATATTAAATTAAATCTCAAAATCGCTGAAATTTAAGAATGATTAGGGATAGGTCAACACTCAAGCATTAAAAGGTCTTAAACTCTTTTTTTATTTGAGTATATTTAGAATGCATTTATCAATAGGTGAAAAGTACAAGCATTGTACTAAATTTTTGGTGTTACGTAGCAGAGGTAATTTGACACTCCACCACCTATATTTTTCAGAACAGTTTGTCACAAAATTGGCACATACCCCCCTTACCGTTACGTACTTTTTGAATGACCCCTTGTAATGAATATGAATATGAATAGTTGCTACTTCAATGTGGTAGGCTGATGAGCATTTTTTAAGAAGAGTTTTGAAAGTAATTATTTTGTCAATTTTGGATATACATGGGCGAGCTTGTGTTTGTTGGTTCGTTATGTTTGAGATGCGTACATGATTTTCTGCGTAATATTAGCAAGTACAGGCAAAAGCAACTCTGTGTGTACCATGCCATCCATTGTAACGGAATCTTCAGCGAACTGATATTCATTAGCATTTCATCCTATTTTATTCTTAAGCAATACAGAAATATGACGTTGCATGATGGTGCACCAAGCATCGTCGGAGTCAATTGATTGCAATAGATTTGTTTAAGTTCAGAATCAGCTATTCGTTTTTTTGCCACAGGCTTTAGCTAGTCGGCCTTAATCGACTCTACGTCAATGGTTCTTAGATTGATATTTTTTACGAAGTTTGTTGTACGTGAAATAGCATTTTGTCTCTGTTTAGCCATTCTTGCAAGTTTATTGTTTGTGCTTTTACAAATATCTGGACCTAGGACATCTGGACCCAGGACCTAAGTCATCGTAACTTGTTTTTTATAAGTTTCTATTGACGATGTCGTAGCAGTTTCTGAGACATAAAAAATCTCACCACGTCACTATAGCACTAACTGAACCACAATGTTTAAAATACCATGAGTAAATAAGTTTTTACATCTTTATTTTCAGAATTTCTGAGTTATACTTGACCTACATGCATATTATCCATTTAACTTTTCCGTAGTACACAACGTGTATTATAAGCTGATTGAGCCACCTGTTTTACATGGCAACTGGAAGCTTTTTTACGAATTCGAAGGATAGTGACCTTTGGTTCTTTGTTGAAACCTTTACTCGTTAATACTTAAACGACGATTTATTTATGGAGTTAAGGAAATTCTGGGAGCCTTTTTAGAGTTTGATCCGCATAACAATTGAATTATTGAATAATATTCCTTTGAGTTGTAAGTAGTTTTCTGATCCATAGACAGCAGAGTGTGGAAGCAGTGCCACCCAACTGGTTTGTTTTTTCAGCGATAGCTGTCTTTTCGTAAGCATGAAGGCACTTGAATAGGATAATAAATGTTCAGAAAGAGTCTGACAGTACGATAAGAACAGCCAGTTATATTCTAATCGTGTTATGCTCCGTGGTCTAACTATTGTTAGGTGGCTGAATAAAATGATTATGCGAGGTGCTTAGAGAAAAATTATCGGCTTCTATTGAGATAGTGAATATGTTTTTTTGTGTTAGTTCGCATGCAGGCGTGGCTTTATCTTAGTTACCTTGGAAACTACGATGTCATGTTAAGATTTATTCAAAATATTCGCATAGATTTGGTTACCTGTGATGTGAGATTGTAAAAGAATTGATTTCATATCCTCGGATTAGTTTACATCAACGTTTCAATAGGAAAAATTAGCGTGTTTTGTCCAATATGTTATTCTATTGGGAGTCTCAAACCAAACATTTTAATCTGTACTTTGAGAAAAGTGTTGTATGATTGCTATTTATACTGGCGTCCCGATGGGTCATTTCTTTATAACAAGTATGACGACACCTTACCACCCACTATGCGGCCCAATTAAAGTCTAAAAATGTGCAATAATGTTGTATTCAGTTTTCATCTTTAATTCTTGTTATCTTTTCTAGCATAATTTTTATGTTTTGACGCTTTTGTGGGAGAACAAGGTATTCTCAGGGCTGGCAGGTTGTTTTCAATGTTATTTTTTATCAATGGAAGTCAAAGCCTTTTGATGTGCAATTAAAAGCTGAACCAAGAGATCGCAGTTTTTCTTCAGTAGATTTCTTCTTCCGCCATTAGTATCGGATCACTTCTTTGGCTGGTGTCTCCAGCTGGTTTCTTCCTTTGATTTGTTTGGCTGAGTTTTTGAATCAACTGATTTGGCTGATTTTTCAGTTGATTCTCTCGGTTGATTTGTTCAGTTGATTCATTCAGTTGATTTGTTTAGTTGAATCGTTCAGCTGATTCGCTCAGTTGATTCTCTCAGTTGATTTGTTCAGTCGGTTCTTTCAGCTGATTCGCTCATTTGATTTGTTCAGTTGATTCATTCAGTTGATTTGTTTAGTTGAATCGTTCAGCTGATTCGCTCAGTTGATTCATTCAGTTGATTCATTCAGTTGATTCGTTCAGCTGATTCGCTCAGTTGATTCATTCAGTTGATTCGTCCAGTTGATTCGTTCAGTTGATTCGTTCAGTTGATTTGTTCAGTTGATTGATTCAGTTGATTCATTCGGTTGATTCATTCAGTTGATTTGTTCAGTTGATTTGTTTAACGGATCTTTGCAATTGATTTTCTCCTGTTGAGTTGTTCATAAGATCTCTTGAATTAATTTTAGTTTGCTGTTTACCCTTTTGTTTCTTCAATCAATTTCACCTGGTGATTTACAGTTCATGCATGATAGCAATATACCCAAATTTGGTTAGCATTGCTTTGCCAAACGTACAAAATTGATTCATCCTTCTTGATTGATCCTAAAACAACATGTTTCCACGAGCATCAGGAAGAAAAGCAACATAGTAAGAGAACAGCCACCTCGTATTTGCAAAAACAATAATCCTAAAATGACTTGTTATTCGGCCATAGGACAACCTCTTATTTACAAATCCAGAATGCACTAAAACATATACAGTCGATGATTTTCGGATCATTGGGCAAGCAAGATCGTCCTTTCATTTAAGTGTTTTGGAATCAGTTTCATTTAGACTCAAAACCCAGTCTTGTGTAAGCAAAAAAGAGTTCATCTTCTCACTTGGACTCTTCAAGTAAGTAATGGCGAATAGTTCTGATTTGCGATATGACAAGCTTTTCGGTGTCTCCTATAGAAATTATTGTACTTTCTGTTTGAAAACATTTTTCAATTAGACTCAAGGTACTTTCCAGCCCTACTCCAATTGTTTGTTTGATAGTATTTTTCTTGCAGTGCCAGCCTGAGACTAGAAAAAAAACCAGGCTGCGTATTGTATGCAGCAATTGGCGCGTTGGGTTTGAGGCTAACATATTTGAGCAATTCCTCAAATTCACACGTGAACAAGAAACTTCGCTTTGTCTTAATGTTTTGGTAAAAAATTTGAAAATGAGAATCTTCTTTTTTGGCATTACTAGGTAATTCTTTTGAGCCTTTTTCTAGCCTAAATGACGATTTTTTAGAGCTTTATGTACTCGAGGATGTTCCCAGGAATTGTGTGAATTCCACTTTACTAGACTGTTCATGCATGTCAACATTCTCCTGTTATTTTCACTAAATGGTAGTCTCCCGCCGATTATTGTTTTTGTCATTGAAAGACTTTCATATATCCAGTTCTACTGGCATTCTCATTTCTAGTAAAAAATAAGCTTTCTGCCAGTTATTATAGTTTAAATTTTTGTATTTTAACCTTTTCTTTCCATAAGCCAGCTTCTAGATGTAAAACTCCCTCAACTTCATATCAGAATGCTGGAACTTACGGTTTCTGTGAATATCCAGCTTCGAGCAATGAGTAACGGAACGTTTTGAGCCAGTATTAAGGTGTTGCAAAAGCCCTAGAATTTTTTTGGACATGATAAACAAATTCCCATTCATAATCAATTTCGCAATCGCAACTTGAAAACTTTGGACCTGTACACGTTTATTTTTTATAAGAAACATGCACATAAAAACATGAGGCTCAAATCAGGCAAAAATAAAGAACCAGTTAAGAAACCCAGGCTGGCTGAGTTTTAAAAGTAAACTTTGAAATTTTTTTTGCGTGAAAATTTTTAATTGAACTGGAAACAAAATTCAGATAATATCCATCTCTCAGATGTTTTTAGCTAAAACTTTAATTTCTCGTTTCATAGTTTCCTTGTTGCTACGGCAAATTTCAAGGATTTTAGCAAACTCTTAAGAAACATTTAAGGCTGAATTTGACAAAATATTAAGAAACACCCAGGTTGGAGGGAGAAAGTTTGTTTTTTTGTATAAAAAAATGTAGCCTCCAAGGAGACGTTTAGGCTACGTTCACACTTATATCGGGTCAATTTTCGTCTGATACATAAGTGTTCGGGATCATTTGCGTTCATACTGACTGTACTGGCACAGTTTAGATCCTTGTAGGTACACAAGTGTACCTCTTTCCTAGAAGGTACAAAATTCGTTTGGATTGTAGGTATAAAAGTGCATCGGATCACTTGTACCAGTGTGAGCACAAGGCTGATCTGCTACGCTTATGTGGCGGATGAAAATTCACCCGGTGCAAGTGTGAACCTAGTCTTCGTTTAGCGTGCGAAAGATGGATGCAATAGGGATGAGAAATTAGAGTCATACAGTATATTCTGGCTATAACGCACTTCAAGGGACCGGCTGATTCACCAGGTTATATTCGAGGTAGGTTATAAATGGTGTAAACGGTTATCTACCGGATTTACTAATGTATATTATGACATGTGCATTTGAGCCTCTCTGCCGCCTTTTGAGACCAAAAAGCTTGACACAGAGACTTCGATAAGTTATCCGCCTCTACCTTTTCTTGGTTCTATTCTGTGATTTGGCTATGATTAATGCAAAATATATTTTCTTTTTTTCAGACTAGAGGATAGATCTGTAAAAGAAATACTCTTGCAGGTTTTGCAGGCTGTTAATTTCTGCCATCAACATAATGTACGTACACGCTATTGGTTTGACTATTGCTTAAAACTCATATTGGCCATTTATCTGTTTTTTTTTCGTGGTGTCAGGTACCATTGATAAAGAACATTTGATGTCATATTTTGCTTCAGATTCCACTAATGGTTATATGTACGGTGAAGAGTTTCAAGTTGAGTTAGGCTGGCCATTGCAAGTTTCCAAGAAGGAGAATACCGTAAATGACCGAATTACTGTCCAGGGTCGAATAAGTGCCGCTGCCCGAATAAGCGCCCCGGGGAAGAAGCAGAAGTTAGCAATAAGCACCCCCCTTAAGCAGGAGGAAGCTCTCATTTGAAACAATTCTACTCGTGTAATTTTGCTTACTCGAATCTAACACATAAAGTAAGCATTCTAATGTAGCCATAAAATCATGCTGCTCATTATAGTCAATCTTGACAGAGAAAGATGAAAATCCCTTCAAACTAGATTAAAACAATATTGCTTTGCTACTGAGCTTCTCTTGGTTGATTCCGACCATGGCGTTGACGATCATGATAATGACATTGTAACTGCATAGTATTGCTTTTGGTCTAGTTAAAGTTGGCAAAAAGGGTGTTAAGTGGTTGAAAAGTTTTGTTCTTGTTGCCTGTACCCAGCAGTATTTAATAAGCGCACCTGATGAATAATCGCCTTTTCGAATAACCGCCCCGGACCGAAGGCGAAATTTTGAATAAGCGCTCCGGTTATTCGGTCATTTACGGTATTCTTCTGTATTTGGGCAATATTTCCCTTCAACTTAACTTAAACATGCGAGTTCAAATACAATAGTTGTATAAAATGCTTCATATTTACTTATAAATATTGATTTATCAGATAGCAGTGATAAAACCAGAATGTGAATAGGACAGAAAAGTCAAGAACAGGACTGACTTGTTTAGAACTTATATATATATATATATATATATATATATATATATATATATATATATATATATATATAATATATATATATATATATATATATATATATCTTATATACATATATGTGTATGTTTGCATCTGAAGATTTGAAGATGGTCTGAAGATGGACCATTGGCCAGAACTAGTCAGCACTGAAACAACCGTTGCTGCCTTGTTCCTTTGTTCAAATATATATATTTATTTATATATATGTATGTATGTATATATATTTTTGACAATCAAGGCATAGGCAATCATAGCTGTAAAAGGGTTATGTTAGTTTGCTGCTAATAAATTGTCAATTCTTTCACATTTTACATTGCAGTGTATTCACAGAGACGTTAAACCTGAAAATATATTGGTTACCAAAGAGGGAATTATAAAGCTCTGTGACTTTGGATTTGCTCGCCATTTCAATAGTATGTATCAAATATTGTAAACTATTACTTGATATCATCAGCATTTTCTGTTCAAACTTAGGGCTATCAAAGTATTCTTATCACTTGAACAATATATGAATGAGTGGTCGCTCGATTGCCCTATTTTGTACACAGAGAATTTTGTAAAGGAAATGAAATAGTGACACCGTTTCATATCGGCTGATAGTAATGACCCACTACAGACTATTAGCACGCATATTCTACATTGCCTTTATTTTACTTGGAGGTTTTCCATGGCTGAAGTTAATTTCAAATTTAAATTTTTAAATCTAGTTATCAATATAACTGTATTCTTCCCACCATTGCTTTTTACACTAATACTCATCCAGGGTTCATACAGTGATGGAAAGTCAGGGAAAACTGGAGGTTTGGGGGAAATTCAGGGAAATCAGGGAACTGTTTCTACGGCCTGGAAGGATATATTTTTCGAGACTAAATCAGGGAATTTTCACTGTGTTAATAAATGTTCAATAAATGTGCACACGGTTGTTAAATCATAACAATTGCGCTGATGTTTGTATATACTGTTAGTAAAACAGAATAATCATCAACATAATGTACTTTGATCAGTTTACAAGGCAATAATAATTTTTCATAACTGTGAAGTACTCTAGTCATTTAAATGGCACTAGTAGTTACTACCAGAATTAGGGCGGGCAAGTATGTTACCACTGGGGGGAGTATTGTCCCCCGCTTTATTCTAATAAATTTGTATACCTTCCCAATTTGAATGTTCTTTGTAGGTTTTTCTAGGATGCATCCCTGAGATCCATGCTATACATACACTCAGCTTTTGGTCCGGGATGTCTCTTTTCAGCCATTGCATTCTAGAGAGTAAAATTTCAAAATTTTCTGCGTGTCAGACCCAACCATTTGGGTCTCCTGCACCACTAAACGAACTTATCAGCCCTTCAGGTATAAACCCCTTTGTGAGATGCTCTGCTTATTAACATGGCAATGATCATGTGTAGTTCGTGTATAGAATTGCATTTCTCTGTAATGGAAAATACTCTTACTGATAAAACAGTCAAATCCAGGACCAAGATAGCCACAAAAACATATCCTTTGAGTAGGAAGACCTGCATTTGTATAACTTCCCACTCATACTTTTTAAAAGACACCACGGTCTCATCGCCATAGTATTAGATGATATTAAAAGTCTGTTAAATTGATATGATCTCAAATGTGCTTAGATTAGTGGTTTGGACTGCGCCGCACTTTTTGTCCTACTTGATTTCTGAGTGAAATACTAGATTCATACGAAGCTTCCCTTAGAAACTAGGCAGATATATATATTGTAGAGCAGTACTTATAGGCTGAAGGATATCATTGTATTCGGGGAAAATGTACAAATTATATGAAAAATCAGGGAACGTTTTTGCATAAAGGCTGTACGAACCCTGTCATCCCTGTTTCCGCAGAGCTTGACAATATAATGTTAAGTTTGCAAAAGTAAGATTTGTTATCTGTTTTCGGTACTAATTCTTAAGAAACTGAGTATTTTTAGGACTTTTGTGTATTCAGGTGTGTTACTGGAGTCTTGCACACAAAATTTACCAGTTCCTTGTTTGATATCCATTTTCTTGCATTGTTGGTGGTAAATCGAATAATCAGATCACTATCTTCGCAAACTGCTCTTAGGACCTTTCGAGTTTTCCAACTTTTATTATTTTCAAAATTCGTGTACATGTTCCAGCAAGCACGATAATATATTATCCAAGTCAATAGCCCCATGGACATTATTTGAATTCGTGCTGCTGTTAATAATAGACGAGTAGCGGAGTTATTTGGGCTTTCTACTGATATTTCCAGAAGTTGAAAGTCACACGAGCTTTCTCCTTCACCCAGTTACAGAAAGTAGACAAAAATTTCCAGGAAAACGGAAAGGATCAAGTCAATACCTCTTTTTATTAAAACATTATGACTATCCAAAGTTTGCATTTCGTTGAGGATAACACCAATAAAGCAGAAGATGGAATTCTACCGTTTAATTAAAAGTTTAAGCCTGAAAGTATAGTGGTAATTAGGAGGTGGTTTTCCCCTTCCTTTAATGCTATAATACCGAAATATGAAACTGCTTAAATTCTAATAGTTTTTATGTAATTTGGAAAGAAAACAATAGATAATTTTTCTCGGGGAATTCCACTCTTCATCCATGAAATCTTGAAGAGAATGCTTTTATTTTTGACCGTTTCCACAGCCAAGATATGCATGGCCATATTTTGTGTACAACTTCATTATTTGTTGGAGTGAAATATCATTTTCTAGCTGCAACTTGCCTGAGGGATCTTAAAGATTTTTGAAGGAGCTATTGGCATTGTCAGTGGCATATAATTTACATGAGAATTTAAGATATTCATCTCCTTTTCCATTTAGTTGTAAAATTGCAAGATAAGAAAAAGGTCCAGAACTTTCAGGACCAGAATCTGAATGTTGCTGCTATTCAAAAGCACGTTCTTTCTCCAATTTACATTATTTTGACAAGTGATTGCTCTACAAACGTTATAAATAAACAAATTTCTTTCCTTCTTTTCAACGGCCGTTTCGCTCAATTCTGTAATCTCAGAACACCAGTATAAGCCCATTTTGTAAATAAGTCTTAGTTCTACATATATTCATTGAGACTATCTTGAAAGCTTTTATTGAAACTTTTACCATGCTCAAATGCCGAATCATGTCTTGTCTGTTTTGTATATATTTTTACTTGTTTGTTTTGTGTATTTCAGCAGATTTTTTTGGAAATATCATGTTTCTCAGATTCAGCTAACTAGGGCAGTTGAAATAAGGCCTCAATAGATATCGTAGAGTGTTATTGACTTAAGCTATAAAACATGTCCGAAACATCTACTTCTCAGCCCACCATATGCTGTGTGCAAGGTCGATGGTTCGAAGCAAACCCGCGATCCGTACTTGGGATGGTCGCTCACTATATGCAACTAACCTTTACGTATAGCATTAGGAAGTACATTTTAGTGTGGAGGAACGTTGGCAATTTTTGAAATGGTTGAGCATTTACATTGCTCTTTGGATTGTCGTGATTTCGCTGCAAAACCCTTTACCACGCAGTAAATATGAAGCTTTCTCAAAGTCGATAAAATGCTAGTCTTGAGGCTTGCTGCCGGTTTATTTGCAAGACTGAATTTCTATTGCATGTTATTAGTTTGTTAGGATCTGATTAAGTAGTAAGTTGTGTTCCTGAGGTTCATGATTGTTCCGTTAGAACTGTATATGCATATCCCACTTACATCTTTTACTCAATTTTAGCTGGAACTGGTGATGAGTACACTGATTATGTAGCAACAAGATGGTATAGGGCTCCCGAGTTGCTTGTAGGTGATACACAATATGGGCCTCCCGTGGACGTCTGGGCAATTGGCTGCCTTTTCGCCGAACTACTCTGTGGACAAGCCCTGTGGCCGGGAAAGTCCGATGTCGACCAGCTTTATCTTATCAAAAAAACTTTAGGTAAATAAATTTTCAGCTTTTTGTTGAAGTTTTTATTGGGAATTGTTAATCTGTCTCAGTACAGAAGAACTCTGAAGCGCTTCTCAGTAAGAAATACCTTTTTATATTCTCAAGGTAAATATATCTAGAATGCAGAAATTTTGTATATAAATTGAATTATTTATCCTCATGTGTTGACTGTGATTGCAAGATATCAGGAGAGTTTGGTCCATAGATACGCTAATGCATGGCCAGTCCTGTTATAGAAAGATTGGTGGTATTTTTCATGCTGACCTCATGTCGGTAAAATTAGGCGTGATACCTGACGTGATGTAGAAGGTGTAGATTTGACTTGCCAACTAAAGCATTATACTAGGATGGTGTTTCTGCAGCCATATTTTGCTTAGCATCATTGATAGCATAAGCTGATGTCTTTACAGTGGCTGGCGTTCGTTCTTGTTTTGTATCCTTAGTTAGATTTCATCATAGTTGTTTGCATAGAGGAATTCTGATCTCCTGTAACATTTCAAATATGTAATCGGGAACTGCATATTTTTGCAATCATATCACTGAATTGAGGAATTTTGGCAATTTCACCATTCTCTAAACCAGTTGAACTACCTAAAGAATAGGAAGTAAGTAATGTGGGTAAATCATTAAGTATGTAGGTAGGTAAGAATGTAAGTATGCAGAAAAAAGTAAGTAGGAATAGGAGTGTATTTTCCATTGACACCCAATCCTGACAGTTGGCTGGTCTCCGCCCAGCGATTATAAATCGAAGTTATCATACTGCTATAGGTTCATATTGTATTGCTTTAACTTTCCTTTGTACCACCTAAGTTATCCTGCAGGTAGTAGATAGTTTAGAAAAGGCTAGTACCTTTGCTGTAAAACTTATTGAAATCGGATTCTTACCGATTACACCCTGATTGAGAGGCTGAGGCATATTCAACTTTCTATAGCTGCAATAATATTTGTACAGAGTAAAGTCAGCTTTCGTATGTTATGTATTAAATTGACTATGATATTTTAACGATGGAGACTGCCTTAATTTGCGTGGCCTAAATGACCCAATGGGAATGACTGAATTTGAATAGCTCAACTATTAGCAATTAGTGGCTATGAATTGATTTTAAAAATTGATGATTGGCAGCTGGTGTTATGGAGATTTAGTTGTTTTCCCTCGTGAATAATAGAATAGCTGAACAGATAAAACGTCTTACAGTGTTAACTGATGTAGATTCTATCCTGGCTTTCTATCGTGTTTGCTACTTATGAAGCCTTTTTTGAATTACTAATCTTAATATATACGATGCAAATACGATGTAAATACATATCCTATATCGGATAAACATGAAGGCCATGTGGTCTGTCACCATTTTATCAACAGTCTTCATTTTATTTCAGCCTGTCTTTCCATGTCTCGACCAGCTAGCTTATGTTAACTTATCTTTACGTGACTAAATCTCATATATCTATTCTTACTGACTATTGGACACTGCTGTGCACACACTGGCAAGATGGTACTCGATGCCAGCGGCGGGTAAAGCAATTTCCTTTGTATAATCTTGCATGAGAACCCTTCTCTTCGGTTAATCTCTTCGGTCGCATTATAGTGTTGTGTCCGAAAGGAGATCCTTCAAGTGTTATCCCCCCCCCCCAGTTATTTAGTATTTAGATTGAATGTATCTTTGAGAAATAACATTTTTTATTGTTTTTACTTACTTCTAGGTGACCTAATTCCAAGGCATGTTCAAATTTTCAGTAGTAATGCTTTCTTTAGAGGAGTTTCAATCCCTGAACCACACAAAGTGGTATGTAGCTATTTTATTCTCAATGTTTGAGTAGATTACTTTTGGTATTGTGGAAAATAAATAGATCGTTTTACCTGTTTTGAGTAAGCTGTTTGGATCTGAAAGTCAAAGTGATGGTCATGTGCAACCTTTCCTCCTCATTGGCCAGAGGCTTAGCTACTGGGGTAGGGTGGTGTTGCACCTACCTAATGCATCCAGATATGGAGCAAGTTCAGTCAAATATTGGGAATTACTGTACATCTGTTTTTAGAAGTTGTTTTGCATTGGACTGCTCTTATTCACTATTAGCACCGTTGTATCAGGTAATATACATAGATAGCATAAAACAAATTCACCCATCGGTCGAATAGAAGCCTTCAAGCGGATCTGTTACATCTAAATTTTTATTGAATTCAAGTTTTGCTTGTAATGTGTTAGGAAAGTTTGACAAAAGCTTTTGACATCTCCTCAGTACTTGGAATATAAATTCGTCCCTGGTCACGGCTGGTAGCAGCTATTTTGTTAAAAACGGGGGTGGGGATTGTACATTTTTTTGGGACTCAAGAGTAGAATCAGAAATGCGATGCAGTTTGTATTCCTTTACATGTAATAATGTTGTTAGTTTAGCCTTGCAATGGGTTTGCCTTCTCTAGCCTTATAACCCTATTGATAAATGGAAATATGAATCTGTTATGTTTTAGGAACCTTTGGAAGCCAAATTTCCAAACATTTCACACGAAGCTCTTAGTTTTATGAAAGTAAGTTTCTGTTAATGCATAATTACTGTAAGAAAAAAGTGGAAGTAAATATCAGCATATATAGAGGTCTTTTTTGTCAAACATTTGTTAGAGTATCATACGATGGATTGTGATCCAAAGGTTTTCGGGAGTGTGTAGCTAGATATGAATCCAAACTAACGTCATTATTGGAATCCTCACTCTCCCTTTTGGCACATATTGGGCAAGTAGCTATTTTCCTCATCCTATTAGATTGGATTCCCATTTTCCTAAAGGTTTCTGTTTATTTTATTGGCCATTATCCGTTTCTTCATACTCCAATGAGTGTCAGACGAAAGTAGTGCTTTCAGTATGTTACAGAACATTTACCCTTTTTGGTGTATTTTTGCTTTTCTTAATCACTAGAAGTTTATTCAGCTGCAAACTTTTTGATTTGATTTTTCACTAGGATGTTTATTATTAGATATAATAGCTTTGAAAAGTGGTTGGTTTAGATTCTAAATCTTCACTCATATTTTGCAAAATTCTTAAGCTATTTTTTCTTGAGTACCATAGAAGCAAAATAAAACTCCGAACATATAAACGTAGACACAGACACAGACGCGTGTACGCACACACACATACACACACACGCGCGCGCGCGCGGAGCTTGTATGTAAGTTTTATTTTTTTATACTCTTGTTCTCCAAAGGGCTGCCTGGTTATGGAACCAAATAGTAGATTAGATTGTGAGGAGTTATTGGATCACCCATATCTTCGTAATTTCAAGAAAACTTATGGACCTGAGCTACAGGTATGATTATTCGTTGTTGGCTTCCCAAATAGTATCAGGGACATTTTTGTATGTTTAGAAATGAGTTTTAAGGTTGGGGGTAAATATTTGCATGTCGGGAAGGTACGCCCAAGCTACAGGCGCGGGTGATGTTTAGACGTTTATCCAGAGTTACTGAGTTGAAGTCATCCTTACACATGTTTGTAGAACTGCGTTTGAGGAACTATTGAATTTTATGCTGATTTGTCAAAATTTTATCATACAGTTCTAGCTCTGTATTAGCTTCTGTTAATCTTGGAAGATCGTTCATTTGGATTTTCTGTTTGATGTAAAAGTAGTGATAGAAGCAAATTTTTTCTGTTGCAGTTTTCTTTAAGGGGCCAAGTTGTTATGTCTTTGTTTATCCTACATCCTATATCTGTGATTGGAATGTTATGTTCTTAATGAAACTATGCTTTGCGATTTCAATTGATTAGAATAGTATTTACACATTAGTATGGTTTTCATTTCAATGAATAGCAACAGTCGAATGTCTTGGTTTGGGGGCAGTCAGAGGTTTTTCAAACTTTCAAGAAGTTAGCTTGTATATCACACTCATATACGTTAATGTCAAGTAATATTCAACAAAGTATTGCTGGTTAGTTGACCCAGAATGGTGTAACAGATCCAACATCATAAAGGATTATTTTCTTTTCTCTTTCCTTCCCCAGGCAATTATTTCAAAGGCGGAAAAGCAAAAACAGAGAAGAGGGTACAGAGTACGTAGTACCTTCATTTTTCTCTATGTTTTGTTGGAAATTGTTAGAATAACATGCACTTTTAGCAATTGAGCTTTTGATAGAATTGGAGTGGGAACCGGTTTAATTCCTTTGCCTGTAGAGCAATTCTCCTATGTTTTATTCTCATACCTGTAAGATTGATATTTGTTTTACTAATAGAGTTTTTCTTGTGGTACACACACCCTTTCCTGTGCTTTTCTATTCTGAACTCATTGTTAGAGCCACCACTTTATTTGTTGGTAAGTTTAGTGACTCTGTCACTTTCTGCACTAGGATGGAGAATTTAGGTTACCCTTAGTTGATTAGGTCATTGTGATCCTCAACTGTGGGGAGGTTGTTGTGCTAGTTTGATCCCTAGCTATAGCTGAGGGTACCGTAAAAAAAAGCTGCACTGCAAGCCTGCCGCCCGTTAGTACAGAGGCCCGAATGCATTGGTGATGCTTTGGGAGGCTGCCTCATCAGCTGATGTAATGTCCCAGGCCTGCTACTATACCAATTCACGATTAGAACTTCCCCTAGCTCGCACCTCCGGGGGCCGCTCTGAGGCCACATATTAGCTAAGGTAGCTTTCGTACGCTCTCTGACAACTGCTGCCTGTATAATTGTGATTAATCCAATTATCACTTCCACGATATTCCTATCATGTCTCTCAATTACACAGATCTTGACACTTCTGCAGCCACCAATGTTGCACACTCTAAATTCTTGTGTATCTCATTCTGCAATGTACATGTATCATTCTCCAATCTCAACTCAGTACACCATCATCTCCAGTTCACATATTCTCACGAAACTAAACTCAAACCACTTGATCCTAATGTTGTCTCCATTCTCTCTCCTCATCTAAAATGCCCTGGTTTTAAGCTGTTTTCCTCTTTCGTTCCTAATGGTGGTGTATGTGCATTTTTCCTTTCTGATGTACAAACTTCACATCTCACTCAGTTCAACCTTTTTAATGCTGGTTTTCAACTTATCTGGCTAAAGACCAGAATACTTCCAGCCCCAATTTTTCTGAATTCATTTGCACTCTATATTGCGCACCTAACTCAAAAAGCCATGAACTTCTATATAACTATCTTCCTAAGTCGATTGATGCTAACATCCTTTAACCTCAACGTTCTGAAATCACTATTTTTCGTGATTTCAATGTCCTTTACCTTGAGTGGCTTGTCTGCTCTTGACAACTGGGTGTATAACTTCCCAGAAAGGCCTAACGAGATTTCTGAGATTTTCGAAAGTCCTGGATATAAAGCGGGATCTTCAAATTTTTCCAGAAATTTCCAGAGATTTTTTGGAGTTTTGGAAATTTTCACATTTTTGAAATTCCTGACGAAATTCCTGATAATTTTCCTTAATTTTTAACTAGTGTACGAGATGTTTTTAGTGATAGAGTCTCTGTTACCTCTCCTGTACTATCCACTCTCTTCAATAGACTTCTAGTGTTTGCTCTATCACTTACAATATTTATGTAGAGCTTTAGTTATACGTATCCAGCATTTCATCCAGAATTGGGCCCCAAATTACTTAAAAGTTTATCGATGATTTTGAGGGGTGGTCAAAGGCCTCCAGCATTTTATGCACCATTTCACCCAACATTTCCAGCATCTGATATTGTTTGTTGATCGACATATGACAACCGCAGGGTGCCTGAACAGAATCCTTCTGCAATTTTCTGCGGATGTCCAAAGTGAATTGTCGGGTGAAATATTAGATGAGACATTGTGGGGTGAGTGGCCAAGCGGTTCAGTTGGCTTCCGTTAGCTAGCTGAAGTTAAGCTTGGCTGTGCTAGGTCAGAACTGGATGGGCGACTATCCAGAAAAACGACCAAAGCAACTCACTCCGCCGTCCTTCGGAAGGGACGCTAAACTAGGGGTCCCATGCATGGATGCGGCATGCACAGTAGGCCTAAATTAGCTGAAAATGCTAGATGTAACAGCCTACTCAAAATAAAGTAAAATAAAGTAAACAAACAAACAAACAAACAAACATACAAACAAACAAGACAGTCAACACATCCTGCATATGAAAGACCAAAGTTATTTTTGATCTCGATCATACTTCATCCAACATCGCTTTGCAAATGATGGATGATCTAACATAGGTGATCAAACGCATCGAACCTTTCAGCCAGTATTTGTTCTCGGGATGTTGGATGAAGTGTTTAATACGTTTGACTGGTGTTTAAGTATTTTACTTTTTTTAAGTTATTCACAACACCTTCCCTGCACTATAGAAGCACATCAGCGTCACTTCTCACCGATGATTAGACAAATATAAAGAAATGGCTGAACTAACAACCTTGTTGGTCCTACCAATGGAAGGTGAAAGTCACTTCTTCCACATTTCACCCCTGCTTTCCACCTATGTTCATGAATAGTAATGAAGTGTACAGTTCAGTTTCTTTCTTACAATTTGAACTTTCAGTTTCATCAAATCTCACTTTTAAATCACACATTCATTGGCACGCTGAACATTTGCCTCAAAAACTTGGATTTCTTTCCAGAGACCGTGGCTTCTCACTTTCTCAGCTATTGACTATTTACATATACCAAATTCTTCCTTCTTTAGAATACTGCCTCCATGTTTGGGGTGATGGTCTTGAATACCCTCTGTCGTCTCGACAAAGTTCACTTTAGAGCCACCTGTCTCACCAGCCATCCTCATCTCACCAAATCTGACCAATTTCTTTCTCATCCTATGATCTGGTTGCAGATCATTCCATTTGTTATAGGTATTTTCTCCGACTTTGGTGTCAGGAAATCAGCAATAAAGTTTCGAATCCAGTAACACCAGAAGGTCTGTCCAATCACACCCTCGCAACCTAATTCACGAAGCCTATCCCACAAATCTTCATTCACTCCAAGACCAAGTATACTATGGAACGCTTTTCTTTTCTTTTCCTTCTTAAGTCCTACAACTTGCCTATTATCAAATCTAACATTAACAGATTTGATCTCTCTCCCTACTTAACATTTTCTCTCTACCACTACCCTACTACAGAAACGATAAATAATTACTTTCTTCCTTTATTAGGGGCTTTGCTATAGGTCTCAGGGCCTTTCCCGGGTTCCAAATATTACTCTCTAAGAAAAAAATGAATGTTACTTCTACACTTTCCAGGCTTTTTATTGCTTGAAGAAAGTTATATAGTGCATTACATGTAAAGCTATTGCGCAGTTTATATCACATTTTCACTGACATAGAGGACAGTGACGTCTAAGATGGAGCTCAGGTTGCTGTTCAAAATTTTGAAACACACCTTGGGCATAATGCATTCTTCTCAGCAGCATCTGAAGAAAATTTTTGGCGATGTAGTTTGCTATTTGGATATGATTTCTTATGCAATGGAGCATTTACCCTTGGCTGTTTTTTTACGATGGTCATACCTGCTTTTTCATTTACTACGAAAGATGTTTTCCTTGCTTAGACTATCCTGTGAGGTCTTAGCAGCGTTATACCTTGCATATTTTCTTTGGTTTTGACTTAGTTTTTCTTTTAGACAAGAGAGACTCGACTACGGAACGTGCAAGCAGAAGAGAGTGTTACCACACTGCCACATCTCGGTCCACAGGCAGAGTCCATGATGTCTCCAGCAGGTATGACATTGTATGAAGTCATGGGAAGTAGGAATATGAAATCCTAATAGTTCAGAAGACATAAGCAGAATTATTTATCATGTATGAATTGATTAGTCACAGGACTGTCATCTATACTAGTACGTTTGATTTTGTGTGGGATTTATATTATTTGTGTAGTTGTTAATATGATAAGTGGCATTGTGTCTTTTGCAAGAGTTATGGACAATTTAGCCTCTTCACATGATATATTGAGAGCATCAGAGAAACATTATATGGACATTCAAGATATGTACTTGTGTCTCGTTCATGAATGGCACATATGCTTCTGTAGGGAGAAATCATATGCTACAGCAAAGTTCTGTTAGTAGCTGACAACAAAGTCCTTTTCATTATTTTCAGATTTTTAAGTGACATACATATCTGATACTGTGTACCTGCTCTTTGTTCGATACCACCTATCTAGAAGCAACTTTCTCTTAAAATAAAATCCTGTAAGCAAAATTACTTTTCATGATGTGATAATATGTAACTGAAGCATCATATAGGATGGTCAGAGTTCTGCTGAAAGTTCCTAGTGACTGATAATGGGTGGTGATTATAGCTCAAATTGTTTGATTAAGCATTCTTGATGTTTGACATGAAATGCCACTTATAGCAATACACTTAACATTCAAATCACCATTTACATATGTAGGTGGGAAGCTGCACTGCAGAAACTATGATAAGAAGGAGTTTTGATGGTAGGGATATAAGGAAAATATAGTACTAGCCTATAATCAATTCAATGAGATTTCCACCGAATTAAACTTGGGGACTTATTGAGATATTGGTAAGGTTTGTGCTGTAAGAATTCTATATTGATTACGCAAAGAAGAGAGCTTTTCGTTTTTGTCATTCCTTTTGAGATTTTGGACATTTCATCTTGCCCTAGATAACAAAAGAGACCCGAAGACCAAGGCGCCTAGCAAATTTGATGGACATTTTCCCTCAATACCACGGTAGACAAAGAGATAGAGTACTCTGCAGCGGTTTGTTGATAATGACATTGATCCATAGATTCTCTGCCTTCATCTGCCCTTTAATCTTTTTGTGAGTTTCACTTTCTCTAAGCCCAAAGATTAGCACCAATTTCAGCTGATAAATGCATATATAAATAAATATAAATATATTAGTTTATATTTATATATATATATATATATATATATATATATATATATATATATATATATATATACATATATATATATATATATATATATATATATATATATAAATAAATATATATATATATATATACATATATATATATATATATATATATATATATATATATATATATATATATATATATATATATATATATATATATAATGTATGTATGTATGTGTGTATGTGTGTATACATACCAGAAACATGCTAGGACACGAAGACTGTTGTTAGCACTTCGTTCTTTACTCTATCATGAGAGCTAATAAGCTTCAGTCATTCTGCAGTCTTGTTTTTCATGTTTCTGGTATCCAATCGGATTATATGAGAATCTATTATATTCTTTTATATAAATAGAAGCATGTATGTATATATGTATGTATGTATGTATATATGTATGTCTATGGATATAAAAGAAAACATTAGAATATATACTTATTGATAATTTTTGATAAGATATATATATATATATATATATATATATATATATATATATATATATATATATATATATATATATATATATATATGTATGTATATATATATATATGTATAAATTTAAAAGTGTATGAATGTTAGAAGCTTCTTTATGTTAAGCACTTTTGATGAGCTATGTGAATAAATATAGGCATGATATACATAAATTCATACAAATTTACATACGTACATGCACAGTATTGAGGACTTTTGGTTTTTGGTATCATTGTGTCATGAAAATTAGATGTACTTCCCCTCCTAATTGACATCAGATTTTTAAGCGATATCATTGTTGTGCTCACTCCCCTCTTTTTCCTGTTTGTTTATCTTGTCTTTCCAGTATGGGGCCTATATTTGTATTATTAATGCAGGTTGCACTGTATCTGTAGCTTGTTAAGAGCTTGCCTTGTATGCAGAAATAGCATAGTATATTAAATGTGGATATTGGTCCAGATTCGATTAACGTGATAGTCGTTGTAAACTTTATTTGGCTATTCAAGTTGAAGCATTCAGTACAGAATAAAATAATTCTGTGTCGTAAAACCTATGCGAGTAATTAGTAGGACACAGCATTTGAAACTGACAGAGAAAAGGAATATTTGATGCAATAAAATGTACAGGACTTTCTGCTGTTGGAAACGTTACTAGGCCCTAAAGACTTTTCCAATGACATAAAACTCTGAGGTCTTTTAGGCAGTTACTAAAGCCATTTCAAACTCTTCTCGAATCTGAAATTATTTTTCTTTTATATTTCAGCCTTGCGATGAGTTAATTTTGTAATTTTAATTACTGTTTATTTTTGTCAATTGTAGTAAAGTATGTAGAGTGTAGGAGATTGTTCTCTTGGCGATTCTTGAGCTTTTTGTTGACCATAGTTTTCGCTATTCTTGCCCTTTCCTATTTCAGAGCTCTGTTCCTGCTCAATAGCATATTCCTGCCCTTGCAATGTGTGGCTTTTTGTTTGTCCAATGTTGTATTTCTAGATGTACTTGTGGATTTCTTTAAAGAGTTACTATGCGTGCGATGTAGGCGTTTGAAATACTTCTCTATGTTCTGTTGTGTGTCACCTTTATATTGCTTAATTCCCACCATTTGTGATTATCCTTACAACATATAACACGTTGGTATATCTTAATGCAATTATATTTGCGGTTTTTTGTAAAGTTTAAGAACCGTTCTATTAATTAATTTTTGTCACCTGCTTTCTATTCATATCCACTTAATTTGGCATTGTATATATTTTTCAATATCTAATGATGAAATTCATCACTATCAGAGTTTCATTTTTTGGTAAAAATCTTGAGAAAATTTGATGAAGCAGTTAATACAGTAAGTTTTTACTGGTGAGTCGCTGTGCATATAAAAACATAAAAACTGCATTGTACATTTGACAAAAGGTATAGTAAAATATATTTCCAACGTTGCGTTCATCATCAGTTAGAGCTTACTGCCAGTAAACAGGTACTTCTATATTTTAAATGCAATTGCAGGCCGGAGGTCCTATGAGAATATAAAAAAATACAGTACAGTAGAATACAGTAAAAACAATAAAATAAGATAACACACTCGCTATAACTTGACAGTTAACTCTTTGTTCCTAAACTCGTCCTTTGTGTTAAGTTCAGGTTTCAGATCCCTGATGGCTTCTATAGTGAGCTGATGATCTAGACTTTTTGTTGTATCTATAGCTTCAATATGATGAAAGCTAGCCTTTTGTTTCACACAACTCCAGAAATGGGGTTTGATTGATGCACCTTCCTACTTGTTCTTATGTTAGCGAGTGACCAAATTTCGTCTTGCTTGACCGATATAGTGGGGAGTGCTTCCTGGAAATGTAATGTTATATACCATTCTACTTCTAATTTCCTTTTAACCGGTGGTTTCAAACTCGGAAGTGTTGTCTTCAGGTTTCTTAAGGTAACAAGTGGTTGTATTGGTGTCCCCGATTCATTTAGTTGCTTTATGAAGTCTGTACTATTGCCCGGTATTGTATAACAAAGTTAGATTTTGGTAGTTGGTTTTCCTCAGATTTAAGATTTCTACCTGCTGAACTTCTCTTTCAGGACGATTTTATCAATCGTAGATTTAGTTAATTATGCTTTCATAGAATTCTGATGGATATTGATTTTGTTCCAATACTGTATTCTTTTGGTTCTAATCACACTGTCATGGAAAGCACTTATCTGCTGAGGATCTATAAACTCGATGAATGAAACTCTCCACTACTGATCGTTTGTATCTTATAAGGACGAGGGCATGAAAGTGCATAATCAAACAAGTAACCGTTGCCTTATGATACCATGTTCATGACAACGTGTTACCAACGTGTAAAATACACAAATCCAAGAATGGGAGCTTGCCTTCTACTTCCATGGTAAATTTAAGGTTTGGATTCAGCTCATTATTCTCTGCCCATTTTTCCTTCATCAGGTTACGGTTTATTGATCTTAATATGTCATCCATATAACGTTGAAAGAATTTAGAATCACCTTTTAGTATCAACTCAAACTTTGACAACCAAATATTAGCCAAATACGGGACTGGTTGTGAACCCATAGCTAACTCATGAATCTGCTTATATGGGCCATCTTGTGTGGATAAGATGACGTTTGTAGCTGCTAGTTGAGCCATTGTTTATCAATTGGAGGGTATGGAAATTCCCCTGAGAACAGAAGGTTTCCTGCTTCGTTAATAGTTTCATTGACTGGTACATTAGTGTAGAGAGAAATGACTTCAAACGAAATCGTCTCTTCAGCAGGATCTAGGGACATCGTTTTCAATAGATCCACAATTTTCTTCGATGAGCAATTAATTTTCGATAGAGGGATAACTGATAGCCAATATGTCACTTTCTGAGCATTTTTATAGTACGGGGAACCTAGCATAGATGGCCAAACCTGGTGTATTGGTCTTTGGTCTAATAGGAAGATTTGCTTTATTTACTTTGGCTAAGCCATACATTCTCGGTAATTGACTACCAAACGATTTCATTTCTTTGAGCAGCTTTTAAATAAAATTCCTTGGCATTTTGTCTACTCGCGGTCATTTCTTGAACTGAGATAGACTTTGGATATCCAACGGTTTTTGTTCATAGGTGGATGACTTCATCACACATATATCGCAAGAAGTTTGTTCTCTTTTAGGAATCATTGAGTCAACTTCTGGTGTGCTGGGAACGTTTGTCTGGAACAACTCAACTTATTTTAGTGTAGAGATATAGATGTCATTTATAGTTTCGTTGGGGACGTCCTGATTTTTCATTTTGTTAAACAATATATTGATCTCCGCTAGAATGTCTTTTGAATCATACTTCGGTGAGTAAAGAGTTTCTCGGAACCATTGATAACATATCTAACACGTATTTTGGTGGTATAACATCTATGTTTAGTACTTTAACAGTGTCATGATCTTAAACAGCGGACTCTCTTGAGCTTTTGACAAATTCTCCAGTTTTTTCTCTCCGTCAATGTAATGTCGTTTCTGGCGATACAAAGAGCTATTCTTTTAAATACGATAGGCGGAGGTAATAGTTTTCTGTCTATACTTGCTTTTAGAGCAGAACGGGTAACAATCATATGTGCCTTTTTCGGCCTTGCCAGTTCTTGCTTTAGCAATCGCTATGCATGTTTCATCTTTTGAGAAGAATGCCGTAGAGACAAAAGCCTTTGCTTGCGATGTGCTAATTCAACATTTTGGAGAACTGAGTGCCTGAATAAATCAATGGATGTTATAAACACCTTGGAGGCAAACAAGTTGTTGCTTGTTTCAAATCGTTTAACGTCTCAGATAGTGGTTCATCTAGCATTGAGGAGGAGAGTAAGTCCAACATGCAGTGCTTATATTCAACAATCAGAACATCCAGCCTTTCATTGATAATGTTGAATAACTCTGAGGATTTAAGTCTGGAAAAGAAGTTAAATGGCTTGGTATAAAACAGTCAGCAGGAAAATTTTAAGAGATGCGAACATTATTGTCTGTAGCTTTAGAAAGAGGATATGTTGGAAATGACACATGTTAACTATGGCGGATGAACAGCTTGTGTGTGGCCTAGCTTCATCGCTACTTGATCCTTGGGCAAATCAACCCATCATTACCTACTCGAAGAAATCAGCAATGGGTAAGTAGCAGGAACAGTCGTTGTAGTGGATAACTGATAGCCTTTGGGGTTGTGAATTGTATAAGCTAATAAGCTTTGGGGTTGTGGACAGTTCGTCATAACTTAGATGTAGGTTAATTCAATGATGCTTTCAACTATCAACCGTTAGGACAGCAGTAGTTGGATAACTAGGAATTTTCGGGGGCTAATCGACAAAGGATTTTACATTAAGCATTCATTAATGGAATAATATTGGAAATGATATTACAGAAATTTTCGAGAATTGAAGCTGAGTGATGATTCACAAATCTATAATAAACAGCTTCACGGTTTCTAAGAAAGGGTATTTTTGTCCTTTTGAGGAAGAGTCAGGTGTCTAGACCCTTAGATCAGAGCAAAGCAGCTACAATGCCTCCACATGGATTCTCCTGCCATTACCATGCATTGCTTGGAGTAGTTTGCCCAAGTAAACAAAAGTCTCTAAAGTTTAGTTGCTGTATATGGGAACATAAGACTTTATCCAAAAGAGGATTTGTTATGCAAGGATAATTTGACCCCAAGTAGATGACATTTACTGCATTTTTCAGCAAACGTACCGAGCATTTTCATTTTGTTAAGTTTATCTTTATGTACGATAGATAATAGGAAAAGACTCTTTCACTTAATTAGCAAATAAACAATTTTATTCTCAATTGGTTTAAAGCCATTTGCTAAATATTAAATTTGGTTAACTGTTTCAACTAGGATTAATAGGCTCGGTTGAAAACCAGTCCTAAATGGCCTAAAGTTCACAAGTAGATGCCATCCTGATTCCTACTGCATGCTTAAAATCACAATAAACTTGTCGTGCTCTTAAGCTAGTAGTATTAAAACTTGCATTTACCGAATTCGATATTTAAATTCTCACTGAGGATATTAAAATTGACAAAACGAGACATCAACGTCTTTTTTCCAGTACCTTAAAAAATGGTAAACACAAAACAATCTGCAATATATTCTTCAGGTTTTACTACTGGTGTTGATGTCACTGCTGAAAATTTCCTTGAGTGAGGTTTTATGTTGATTATATATGGGTTATCTCCTTCTTAATGTTAGCAATTTTTCCGCATGTTGGTGACCTTCGGGCCTTGGATTTATTCTGTTTTGTGCATGGAGTTGCTGATCCTGAGTATTCAGTGACCAGCTCCAGAAGATGATTGTTTTTGTCCATAATTAAAATATTATCTTTACTGCAGCATCATTGACCATGAACTGGAAGGGAATATTTGTTGACAACAGGATGTTCAGCAGATCAATAGGAGCATTTTATCGCTCTCATTGCAAATATATTAACTGGGTAACCTTGATGTAAACATTACTGCTTGAAAACATCTTTTCTAATGTAGAAAATTTCCAGAATGCACAGTGCAGGGCGGATCTAGCAAAAAGTCTGAATGGAGCAAAAGGTTTCTGGCTAAAAATTAAAGCCTCTATAAGCATGCTACCATTACACCTGCAATGTGGTTAGAACTTACACTGGGGGCCATTCACAATTTGGTGCTCAAATTTGTTGTTTCTGACCCCATACCTCCAACTTTATTTGACTTCAAATTTATACATACCAAATGCCTGGATTGGCCAAAAGTCCTTTGGACAATTTACGCTTGGCTTTTAACATTGATTTCAACAACTTAAGTTCTCACATTCAGGTTATTCAAGCCCTTCATATAGTCGAGAATGCGTAGATGAAAAGAGTAATGAAAATCCGTGTTCATAAAAATGTATAGGACCGAAAGAAGCTTTGTTAAAAATAGAAACTATAATTAATGAGTAATTTAAAAGAAGGAGGAAAGAGTGAAATTCCATGTGTGCTTTTATTCTTATTGGTGGTGAGATGAGCATTGCAAAATTTGCCTTTTAAGCAAGCCCATGGGTCTGATTCCGGTAACAGGACCATAGGGCTACTAGCGGGAGATTGCATCCGGGGCAGTAGGGTATTGTTATATCTTCAGGTAATAGATGCTTTCGCATCTTCCCATTTAGGCCCCCTTTAAAGTAGGTTCTTATAAAAATAAAACGTGCAAATCAATTTCAGTTCTTAAAATTTTATCTTTCTCCGACCAATCTGAGTTTGGCTTCTTATTTACAGAATTATGTATCCCATGACGTTAGCACAGGGTCAAATATACAGTCATTTTATTGTAACATGTTTCAACCTCAGTCATACTACTGCCACGCTAATTGCTCCAACCAACTTTTGATTTGATTGGCTATCTAGATATTCTTGGAGCAAATTTGCTTCAACTGGAGCAAAATCCAATGATTTCATTGGATATGTATTCGTGTGTGCACAATAGCTTGGAGCAAACTTAAAACAGCGCCTTCGCAGTCAATACACTTACTACATTATTCGGAAATAGACTCTTACATCATGATTTTGCCCCTATGACCAAGATTTGCGAATCGAAGGGACGAAGATTTGCCAGTTTAAGTTGACAAAGGTATATATGGTAACATTTATCTCTGTGGATTTTTGACTGGAGCACTTGCTCCAGTTGCTTCTGTCTAGATAGCACACTGACAAATATTTTATAAACCAAATTTAGCCAAGGTCTAACACACATTTCAATGTAGCTTGCAATATGCAGGTGCAATTTGGGGGTAGTCTAGCAAACTCAAAATAACATCCATTCAAAGTCTCCAAGAACAGTTGACATGTGAACGAAAGTTGGCTAAATTCTACATTAAATCTAGCCTTGGTCGAGCCTGGATTAATTTGCATTGCGTGAACTGGACTTTTCTTGAGTAAGAACTAAAGCGAGAAAACGTAACGCATCTGGGGCTGATGTCATAATTTAAAGTCAAGTTGTGAAATTGATGTAGAAGCTACGGATTACTGATTGTCATCCTGGGTGTGGAGGAAGAATAACCCCAAGGAGTCTTTTGTACCATCATGACTAGCCGTGGTTGTAGGTAATGCAGCAATTTACCTTACAGACCACTTTATAAATATCGCAAACATATATAATATCATTATCATAAATAACTGAATTACTTGGACTCCAGACCAACTGCTAGCTGGATCATTGTTTATTGTCCTCTTTGACCAATAATGCAATTTTCGTGCAGATAATAGTTTTGTTTACCTATTAAAGCTAATAATCATTTGGTTGATTTACTTGAATTCTTAATATATTCTAAAACACTTTGGAGACTAAGGGTTTTATGAGCAGCAGGAATCCTTAATTTCGTAACGATGAATCCATTACCGTCACAGTTATCTAATTAAGATTAACGAAGTTAGAGTTAAATCGCAAAAAAGACTGATTTAAGTAGTCTTGAAGCAGGATTCGTGTAAAGGAAATAGATCAAATCTCTTGGTCAAAGATAATCCATCATTCATACGTTCTTAAATGTTGATTAGATCTTAAATCGTTTGCTTTATAACTTGAAGTGCCTCTTCCTGTCAGGTGTGATTTTCTATTGTTTTGAGTTCTGCATGGGAATAAAAACACTGCTTAAAGGGATTATGCCCCTTAAAATGCAGCCCTTAGCAGAGCGGCTCCCCATGTCCTGTACGAAAATTTTGCGATCGATTACAAATAAAATTTGAACAATGCAATTGGACTAGAACTCTCTACCAATGTTTTTTTGCTGTTTAATCTCTGCAAATGCTGCTTATCCCTTAATATTCTCTACAACAATATTAATCCACGGAACTCTTCTAAATTACTATCTCGTATTTTATCGAGAAATTTAAAGGATTGGAAAATCTGAAAAGTAATTCGAAAAGAATCTCAACACTCAACTAGAATCTAGCTTGGCTCACATCATTACATTAATTAAACTTCTTTTGTGGCAAAACTTTCAGTGTTTATTTCTGAAACTGCGTCGTCTACTCTTCTAGGTAAATACTTTTCATTTGAAATACCTTTTTCTACCCTCCTTCTCTTTAACTTAGTTCCAATAGTTCCAATAGTTAACAATAGTTCCTTTCGGGCTTTCTGTACATCTGAATTTCATATCTAAAAAATGGTAGAAAAGTAGACAGAATTCAAGATTCTTACCGTTATTAATGGCAGTTGAAAGTAAAACATACTTCCTTTCAGAGAGGAACCCTTCAATAACTTTTTACTTTAAGGACGTATGACAATGCTTAAAAACCAGAGGCAAGAAAACAAAGAAGCACTAGAGAGGATACCTTTGCGAATCTGTGCAAGTTGAACTTTTGTAGCCAAAGGCACATTGGCAAGTAAATCCAATTCCTTTATCATAACAATTCCCACCATTGTGGCATGGATTTGAAGAGAAATGACTCATGGCTACAAGGAATTGCAAAGTCAGGGGTCGCAAATTCAAATCCCACTCGGGTCAGTTATTTGATCGTACTTTCACATTTCAGTTCTCCTAAATCCTGCTGTCTTTTCATAAATAGTGATATCTAACTTGCAAGCCATAGTTAGGAGTATGATGGAGCAATCAATAAAAAAAGAGTCTCCAAAGAATATCTCGGCCGTATAAAGAAAGTCTGGCAATCTGAGTTATCAGCTATAGATAAATCAACAACATATAATGCTTTTGCAGTCTCTATTATCACTCATACTATAGGAAACTTGACTGGATTGGAAACGAGATGGAAACCTGGATATATATATACATATTGTGTGTGTGGACGATGATGTCGTCCACCCTGCCGGAATTTAGAGAACGCCGTACAGAACAAAGTAGGTGTAGAATGCAACAGATGGAAAACCAAATGCGAACTAGAACGACCTCTTGTCACTGCATTTAGACGATTTAAAAATCTTAAGGAGTTACTAATTAAGGCTAAGCGTTGTGAAAAATCTAGATGCCAAGTGTTCCAATCTATGTCTAGTAGTGATAGCATCCATTCCCACGTAACAAAGAAGGACAAACTGTGGAAGACTTCACGTTTGCTTGACCGGAAAGCAAGAGAACCTGGTTCGATCCCAGGTGGCAGTAAGTTATAACTTCTCCTGATTTTTCTGAGAATAATAATGTTTCTGTCTGTTTGCACCAAAAGGAAAAATCGCAGTTACTCGCCAGCTACTGAGTTCATATATATATATATATATATATATATATATATATATATATATATATATATATATATATATATATATATATATATATATATATATATATATATATATATATATATATATATATATATATATATATATATATATATATATATATATATATATATATATATATATATATAGAGAATTCAAAAATATACTCTCTTCTGTTGTAAACGTTTCGATATATTATCTTCATCAGTACTCTATATATATATATATATATATATATATATATATATATATATATATATATATATATATATATATATATATATATATATATATATATATATATATATATATATATATATATATATTTGTATATATAAATTTGTATTTATACATGCTCATAAGTTATTTTAGGAATGTAATAGGTTCACTATCCACACGATAGTTGAGGTTTTGTAAGAGCAGTCTTTCTAAGTTAACTTTATTGTCGAGAAAGTTCTTACCTCTGCTTAAAAGTAGAAGGGAAATGTAATAGTTGTAGTTTGGTAGCAGTCCAGCTTTGTATCTTAGATTTACTAAAGGCAGGCTTTTCTCAAGCGTTTTAGTATATATATGGTTCTAATGTTCTCCTTTAGTTATTCTATATTAGAACTGTTTTCATAGAGTAACTCTCGTGTAAAGGCTGCAAGCTGTATCTTCTTGATGATATCATCTACGTTTGTATATAAATCAATGTTGTTTAAGTGGCCCTTACACGATCTCGGTATTGCTCCATGTGCTCTCATAACTACATGCATTATCTCATATCTTTAGTTTCGGTATTTTTGGTGTAGTTCGCTAATCCGTAGCATATTTGTGTACTTTCTATGACATTTTTGATGACAAACTGTTATCTAACTGTACGCTGACGTCCATGATTGTACGCTTTAGTGGTTTGTTGTTCCATATAACTAAGTCTGGCTTGCTGTGAATCACTTTTTTAGGTAGGGTGAATGCATTGTCCCCCCATAATTCGTTCTTTCCAGCGATCGTTACTTCTTGTACTTTTAAAGCTACTGTGCTTTCTCATGTTTATTCAGTATTACGTCTTATATAGCTCTTCCAATGCTATTAAGCCTTTGTGTTAGTTAGAGGCTTGAAGTCACTTCTTCACAGGATGCTAGATGGTGGTTGATGGTTATTTTACTTTCCTACATAGTTTACATTTTCCATCCATTTCCCTTTCTTTTTGTTGGTTCCTTCTCCCTGCATGTAGTTCTTGCTTTTGTCGCTATTTTCTTGTTCCTCTATTACATATATATTTCTTTTCATGTATGAACTGAGGCTTGAATTTTTCAATCATGCTTTAAACAATGAATGGTCTAAGTGTCGGTTCTCACCAATTATCCTCTTGTTGTACTCATGTGTAACTTTTGACTGCCATTTGTACAGATGGTCTTCCTCTAGTATATTTCTTACTTTTTGGTTCAGTTGTTTGGTCATTACCTATTCATCTTCGATATTTCTTGAGCGTTTGAGTTCCACTGCTACTCTAGTCAGGTTTTTCTGCTCATGTTCGTATGCTTTATTCAGTAATTCATTTGCCTCTTTCTTTCAGCTAATGTCGGTTGCATATATTATCATTCTTGATATGCACATATCACTTAGACTTGTTAACCCTCTTCCGCCTTGCTCTCTTTAACATATAACCTCACGGCATCACTTTTAATTTGCATGTTATCGGTCAAAGCCATTATTTTCCTTGTTCTCATATCCATAGTATCTTTCTCGTTTCTCGCCCAATCTAGTATTCCTATAGTACGGGTGATAATAGGGACTGTAAAAATATTGTATACAATTGATTTATTTATTGCTGATAGCTGAGAGTTCCAGATCTTCTTTACACGGTTAAAATGCTCTTTGGAGATTCTTTCTTTATTGATTAGTCCATCATATCCTACTGACTCTTCTTGACCCAGGTATCTATGTGTGTCTTCTTAATCTAACTCTTTAACTTAAATGCCAGTGATATTCATCGCTTCTCACAGACTTCTACGTTTACCTCTTTCAATATAGATGTATGCACATTTGAACTGCATTCTGATATCTTTAGAAAAGGTTGCTACCATGTCAAGGTTGTGCTACCAGAAACACGTCCAGTGATATTACGGGTTTCTTAAAGATGGGTTCAAATAAATAACTGATACAATTTATGGGAAGCATAGCTTACCTGAAAGTTTCCGGTAGTACAAGCAGGAAACTTTCACGCCCCGGTGTCCTCGTGTAAGGGAAATGGGGCTACGGTTTTTATTGTTTGATTTAGTTGCTAGTTTATTTTTAACCTAATCATTTTCCTGTTTATCTTCATTGTGTCCTTCTTCTCCACTTTTCTTTTCTCCCAATTTTTGCTATCTCTTCGCATCAATTTTATGTAGCTTTGCCTTACAAAATTTTACTTTAGCTGTCTGGCTCTTTATCATATACCTGGCTTATGATCTCATCATATTTAGTAGTTTCACTGTTTCTATACGCTATTCTTTTTCCTACGGTGGGACTAACAGTATCATCTTCTCCAACACCTCTCTCAATTTCTAACTCTTTAAATTGCAGGGGACAGCTATTGTACTTCTTCTGCATTGTTGGCAATTCTTACCGTTAGGTCATAATTGTATTTTGCTGCTTGTGTGTATGGGGGGGGGGGCATAAATGCGGTTACTATTACTGGAGTTCATATTACTGATGAAGAGGAAAGTCGGAACGTGTAAGAAGCTGAAATTCCTGTATATTACACACACACACACACACACACACACACACACACACACACACACACACACACACACACACACACACACACACGCACACACACACACACACACACACACACACACACACACACACACACATATATATATATATATATATATATATATATATATATATATATATATATATATATATATATATATATATATATATATAATATATATATATATATATATATATATATATATATATATATATATATATATAAATATATAAATATATATATATATATATATAGCACGAAAAAGCAGGAATATTCTTTTAGCATACTGAAAGCTTTTTCGTCCGACACTCGTCAAGGTATGAAACGTCGGATAACGACCGAAAATGAACTGAAATATATAGCCAGATGCGGATACACGTGATATGATGAATAATGCGCCTATTTGGCCCTATGATTGGCCAATTAGCACATATTCACCATTGTTTACTTGAAGAGTCCAAGTGAGAAAATTAACTCTTAGCTAGGCTAACCGAGGAGAGAGTACCCCCTGTTTTCAATTGGTTAACTTTTGACGCAATTTAAAGATGGAAACACAATGCCTGTGTTTGCTCGCTATGGGTAGTAATTCATTTCAAAAAAGAAGGCCTTAAGTATTTTTCGAAAGCTAGAAGCAGATGGTGAAGATTTAACATCAACAGGAATGCTATTCCAGCATTTTGCCTCAAAATATCGCACAGACTAAGTCCATATTGGATGGCATTTTTCTGAGTTACAAAAATGTCAGTTTTTATAGCTTGCTGAGTACCATATTGATGAACAGATCCAACCAATGGAAAAAAAGAATGAAAATAAGGAGGAGCAGTCTTATTAATACAATCATACACAAAGCAAAGCAGTTCTTACTGAAAGAGATCATGCAGCTTTACAAATTTAAGTCAGGAAAGATTGGTGTAGAAGAAGTGGTGTCCGATACAGTATACAGCAGAAATTGAAGCCATGAAAATACATAATACTATTGATATTTGAATTGATCAGAGATATTATGTATTTGGTCTAGTGAACTTTGCGTGAACTATTAAATCTTTAAGGTTTGTGTTCCTTTGAATACTGCAATGGGTGGGGTTGATACTGTGCCTCGCAGGTTGTCGTCCTCTTCGATGATATGCCAGTGTTCATGTAATATCTGTCCGATTAAATGGAATAATGGCCTAGTTCTGACTATGTTAAAAGATGCCATGACTTCAAGTTTTAGTATTGAAATTTACAATATTTGATAATGCTATATTTTGACAGAGTCAATAGAGAGGTGCAAGCAAGATGAGGAACTTACCAAAGAATGCAGGCAATAGAAGGGTAGATATTTATTTCAAATCCGTGTTGGCGAACTTTGAGGAGAATACAGCTAATAGGTCTTATGGTTTAATCATATATATTAGTCATAATTATGACGTGTAATGAAGAACCTCTATCAACTCCTTTGTAGCATAGCTGCCAAATGCTTGAGAGCTCTGTCAGGTCTATTTTCTCCCTACCTAATTGACCAATCATCATACAGGACTCTGACCACACATGCTAAGACTAGGCTCATTTTGCATGATGATTGGTCAATTAGGTTGAGAGAAAATAGACTTTATCGGAGTTCACAAGCTTTTGGCAGCTATGTTCTCCTTGGTGTAAGATATCTCTACCCTGCTTAAATAAGTATTGCTCATATGTAGAAATGCGTGATACCCCTGCTGCATAAGATCTGTGATAAGATGGTACAAATCTGGATACTTAAGGAGCCTCGACGTAGCTTGTATTTACTGAAATGGCTGCTCCATTTTCATTGCCTTCACAGTGGAAAGCATGATTAACTACATGTCCTGCAGCCTATTCTATGATAGTTACAGCTTTATATTTACAAATAAGGCATTGGCAGCGTCTATGGGCAGTCAGTTTAAAACCTAACTTAGAAGTTAGCTCCATTAAAGAAAGTAGATGAATGATATTGCTCTTTGATATGCTAGATCCTTCTAGAAAATGAAGAATGTGTTTTCCTCTTACTCCTTTTCTTTCTGCTATCATCCTTACACTCCTTTCGTCACATCTGAGCTTCCTTCTCTGTCCTCCTTTGCTTTTCATTTGGTAATAGTACCTTATCATCAAATTTATTTTCTACCATTGAGTCAATGAGCTCTTTTGATTAAAAAGAGTTCAAAGAAAATCCCTTAAGAATATATCGCCTCTGACAGAAACATTTACTAAGAGCAATATCATTCGAGCACCACGGTGCACCCTCCACTATCCGGACTTCAATTATTCGAACCTCGATTATCTCAACCTCGATTATCCACACACTTCTGTGTGGATCGGTTTTGATACATTCGAACAAATTGTTGTTTATCCAAATGAAAGAAATATACAGATGGCTAACCATAAAATGCTTATTTATGGGCCAAAGTAGAAGAAATGACTTGCTGCAGCTACTTTTGAAAGAGTCGTATACTTTGATATTGCCTTGATACGCTTTCTTTGATAAATTGTTGTAAAATCTTTGGAGGAAAATGATACCCCCGAATGTCTAAATTGTTGTTTACTTGAGCTGTGAAGGGAGCTCTGTTGCGCAACCTTTTCAGATAATCGAGGATGTATTGTATAATGTAGCTACTTTTACGCATTCCTGCCTTGAACACTAGTAATGACAAAACGAGTCTGAGAATGTCAAGGTTGAAACGTAAGGTATTGATGTGATTTGTTTGCGTGAGGTGAAATGAATAGACTACTACACATGTGGTGAGAGCTATGGGAGAATTCGTGCTGTAGATTTCTTTTCTGGCTTAAGTGAGTTATTATTGCATAATGCATAATAAAAGTCTCCCAGAAATCTAGTGATTATTAAAGTATACAATCCATGTGAAATAGTCAACATGGAGTTTAGACCTATTGCTAACAAGGCATAGAAAATATGCCGTGTTTAGGGCCCTGAAGTTGAATCATGCTGGCATAATTCAATAGTGCAGTTGGAAGTGCTAGATGCATTAAAGAATGGAACAATGGGGCTTGGACGACTTGGAAATTATCAGTAGGCTATATTCGCGAAAATCCTGAATTCCTGCATAAAGTGCTAAGCGAATACAGGTGAATCTATATAAAAAGCGATAGTATTGTCGATATTGCTGGACTTCTTTGTTCTGATTGTAGCATTCCCCATGGACAAATAAAGAAACACAAAATGTAACTAATGAAAGTATGCACAGCTAGCAGTAACCCCTGAGTAGATTCAATGTAAGAAAATTGGAGAAAATTTTAAAAGTTGACAAATTCTGCAGGCTGGAAGTTGACTTTTGCACAGTTAAAAACGGAATGCATCTACTTTTGTGAAAGGGTTTTGCAAGCGTACTGTGACGTCGCGAGAATCCTTTGATGGTACTCGTGTAGTCTTCAGTTCTTTCAAAAGTATCTGATTTTAACGATGTCGTGACTTAACCGGAATCTTCCCACACTCAAAAACGTTGGGAGTGTGACAACTCCACAGCTCCCGGTCGCTACGGCCGAATACATTAGTGTAGGGCAGCACAAGGTTTTTAATGACTTGTGGCAATTTCGAACCAATAAGGTCCCTAAAGAACACATTGAACGAATATATCAGTGACTAACTACAAAACATCTTATTCAATTCCCTGAATGGGGTCATGAGTGAAATAACGAAGTTGAACATCTGGAAATGAAAACTATTGACATTGCATTTACCATTCATTTTCTATATTAGGTTTTGGTGATTAAATAATTATGTTTGTTTCTTTAATTGTTCATATCATGCAATGAAACTCCATTGTAATATTCATCAAATATATTCTTATTGCTTTTACTACTCTGCGCATGCACTAGCGAATTTTTCATAGAAGTTGGCCTCGACTTGAGATTTAGCATAATTTTGGTTATTCTGGCATAAATTTAAGATGATGTTGGCATAATTAAAAACAGCCACTTTGGTCACACTGAGCATTGCATTTAACTATTGCTTATGAAACTTCAGGTGATTTGACTCCTAGCTATGAATTTGAATTGAAATAATGCTAATGAAGAAAGAACATAACAAAGAGTAGCACAATAATAACAAAATTTTTATGATCCATTCATTCCTTTTACTGCTAGTGTATAATCATGCAGATACTCACTTGAGGGAGGGGGAGGTGGGCTTCGTTTCGAAAGATCTCTAATAATAATTTATAATAATAGTGATGCCACTTCTCCATTTCGGAGCAATTACTACTTACCACAAGTGCAGTGGTGGTAGTAATACGGGTTTTGGTTATTGTGGTTTTTTATTTCATATATTGCAAAAATTGTTCCACACATTTGTTTATGTTACTAAGTACTTTTGGATTATTTCCCTTTAAGCTATCTATTTTTGGCAAGTCGCTTTTTTAGAAATAGCAGCATTTCCAAATATGCTCTATATACTCCTCATGGTCTCCACACCTTCTGCATAAAGCATTTTCATGCTTTCCCTTATAATTTGCCCTCAATTCAGTCATGTTTAATTTTAGTTTTAGGAGTTTTGCACCTTCATTGTGTTTAATATACGGTTTTAATCCAAATGAAGATTTTCTGATGAATCTCATTTTGGTTCTATTATTTTGACACAAGTCATTTTCAATGGATTTAATTATTTTTTCATTAATTAACTTTTTCCACTCTTTAGTCTCTGAAGTATTTTATTGACTGTGTGAGAAGGAGACTATACTGATTCTTGGAAAATTGCTTATACTCATGTACATCAATAACTTGCCAACATATGAATACCTCTCAATGAGATACTTTCCACTGAGTATTGCTAAGCATCGCAAGCCAGTGAGAGAAATCTTTTTTCACCTGACAACATTGAGCAAGCTCATAGCTACAATCGGTTGCATTTTATTCTCAAAAACAATCCTTATTACAATGTGAAGATTAAGATTCTATGAAACAGGCCAATTTTGATATATTATTTTGACGACACTGTCATATACTTAAAATGAAAATGTGAAACTCATGCAAACCCAGTTACAATAAATCAATTTGAGTGCTGTTCACCATAGCTATGCAATATTTTAAAAGACTCAAATGGATTTGTCTTAAACTGCAAAAAGTTGCACATGCACTATTCTGTCTTACAGTAAAAAGGTCACAATTTCAGACTATGTTAATCAGTCAAAATGGACTACCAGTTTAGGAGATCACCGAACTGAATCCCACTTGCTAGTCTGATGCAAAAAGTCCGGCCTACAGTATGGTCTCAGTATCACTATAATCATATTCGCTTATACAGATATAAAAGCTTAGATCACATTGCCATATTCAAAGGAGGAGTCAACATCTATACAACCGTTACATAGAGTTTAAAATAATCTAAATGGAAAACATTACACATAGAACTCCTCGATAGAATTAGACTTTGTAATAAGTACATGCACTGTCCTATTTAACATACTAACTTTCATATCTTACGAATTTTTCATAATTTCTTTTTGCACGGCATGAAGATAACAAGCTTTTTAACTCCTCCTGTTGTGTCTATAAAGAAAATAGCATAAAAACCAATATAACATTCATTTCTCAATGAGCCATGAAGCGAAAGTTTTTGTTGAAGTGTGTTGTAGCACTATTGAATGTGACATTTGTTAAGAACAAGTTGCATTCAGAATAGATATATGATATGTAATATGCAGCTTTTATGTAAAAAGAGCTTATATTAGCATATATCAGTCAAATAGTATCCTGTTTTACTTGAAGATATTCTCTGAGAGATAAATCGCTTCACATGTACTAAATAGAAAATGAAGCCTAAAAAAGATGTTTTTACAGTTCTACATTCTTAAAGGAAACTAGGTGCAGCGTTCCATTGGGACTGCAAAATGGGCGTGGTAGAACAATAGCAACTAGCAAGCTACATAACAGGTTAAAAGCTCAACCTAATGCTGTCAAACAGTAATAAATTTTAATATATGTCATGAGCACACATTAGTTTGTGCTAGCTATTATAGCCTAGTTTCAATAGGTAGATAAGCTAATTCACATTTCCCCAATTACAGATCTACAGTTTCGATATAAAGACCTACAAAGTGAGTCAGATTCACACATATTTTATGTCCTGATAGGAACATAGTGCGCATGTGCGTAGTGATAGTAAGCTATAAGCCTCGGAGACTGAGCTAGATTCAAACTTGAATACCACAAGGTTTATTTCAATCTATTCCTATTGTGCTCTAGTAACTATTACGGCTAGGTTGGTTGGCAAGCAAGTGGAAACAGCTCATTAGCAGCTAGTTAGTTTTGGTTGGACGTTTATAGTTAAAGAGAGCACCTAACTATTAAGATGGGGCATCAATGGGAAATAGTACCCCGTTGTTTCATTGAGTTGAACATCTGGGTAGGGTCTGTATTTCGAAAATGGGGATCTCGCTAGCAGTCAATCAAGATTTGAACCCTAAGTCAATTTAGATAACTTTGCAGTTATTTTAAATAAGACTTACATTTATGCCAAAATTGGCAAAACTTAATGGTGATGGCGATCCAGTATTTCTTTGAATTAGTGAAGTCTTCATGGCAATCGTGATGATGAAGAATACGAAAACAGTATCGAAGTCAGAATTAAGGTACATACATAGCGAAAAGTTCCGATGAAAGAGCTATTCCTTACATTTAGGCTATTTTCCCGTCATGAGTAGAAGGGGGTGGCAATACATGGGGGGGGGGGGCTGGAAGAAAGTTGAAAAGCCAACAATAACCGGGGGGAGGGCTAGAAAATTTCCACGGTGAATGTCTATGGAGTGGGCTGTAACACAATTTTTGTATAAGAGCACGGGCCTCTATATGTAGGGAAAATTAAGAAAAAATTAAGAACAAGCCGAGGCTGAAGCACTGTCGTAAAATGATTTGAAACTGATATAAAACTTTATAAGCTCAACAATGTTTGCTAAATGTCCTTGAAACACCCAAATCATCAATGTGTAAAGCAAGTCGTAAGTGTACCAAGACTTTCAGCAAAGATTATACATCTGTAAGAATGTATATCTTTTGTCTTCTGCTAAGTTTGCGGAAAATAATACCTGTTTCATAAACATCCAATGTTCTCTTGTATATTGTCTAATGTCTACATTGTTTTCACCCCAGTGATTTAAGAAAAAATTAAGAACAGTTCAGGCTCAAAATTTTGGAAAAAATAATAACAGCCAACCTTCACCTCAATTTTACTGGTTCTTATAAAAAGGAGCAGAGTGTATAGACGTAAGTGGAGTGAAGGACAATATGTGCATTGGATAGCAAACCTCCGGGTTTTGAAAAATGCCTTATTGGTTTTCTTGCGTATTTTCTAACATACAAGAAGTGCTGTCCATCTTCTTTGTTCATTATTTCATCACCATCAGCACCACTTTCAGCTACTTTTTCAGTGCCTCTGACAGCACTTACTCATTTCATGCAAACATTTTGTCAAACAACAAACAGTGATCATGAGTTACTTTAGCCGGACATTTCTGGGTCTGGCTAGGAAAATGTCCTCTTGGCTCAAAATTTATAAGCAATGAGGGGGGGGGTTGCAATAAGAGTGTCCAAAAATAGTCGGGGAGGTAATGTCTTTTCCGGACTGGAGAGAATATAACATTGATATGTTGATAATTACTAGACTAATGACACTTAAGAATGGGTACACTGTGTCTCATTTACTGACATGGAAATTGATAGTAAGTTCCATCCACTAATAGTGATGGTATTTGATTACAAAAAACTGCACATCATGTACGGATCCAGTACAGAACTCATCAAATATGGATGTACAGATATCAATCGATTTGAAATCTTGGAGCATTTATTGCGGAGATACAGAAGGCGTTTGTGCTCTCCCATCAGTGGTTGGTAACTATGCAGCAAATTACACACATCAAATAGCAGTGGACGATGAAACCTCAAACTTAGGTTCTCTGCTTTTCCAGGATTTTACTTCTATTTACTCAGGCTAGAAACTCAATAAGTTTTGGTTTTATATTCTAGCATGAAGTGCATTGTCTTGATTCCCATGGGCATGATGTCTCGTTTCTCGTACAGACAGGCTGACAGCTTATCAGTGAATCGAATTCGGACAACAATCCTACTTGACATGACCTAGAACAACGTGTTTTCGTTCATGTCCTCTTTCTGTTCCACGGCACAACAAGAAAAAGATAACATATTTATCAACGTTTTCCAACTCTCCGCAGGTAAAGAGAGTAATGATAACACATCATGAAACAGCAAGAATATGGGTAAAAAGAGAAAGTACACAAAGGTATTATATCTTTGATGATTTATGGATGGATAAAAGTAAGGAATAATCTAGGCTTTCTCTTTTAATCGATTTATCATTAAATATATGATGAAAATCTTTGCTGAAATCTCTCTCTGGGTGCAGATTGCATATCTTTTTTTAGATAATCGATAGATTACGTCATGTGTAATATGAATGTTGTGTGAAAAAAATGATAATTTGGATTGAGCGTTATAAGGTATACACTCCTTTTATAAGAACCAGACAATTTTTGCCGAGACTTGATGTTCTTAGCCTTGTGGTAATCTTAGGCTCAAATTGTCTTAAAATTGCTCTTATCTCAAGAGTGATTTTTTGAAAATAAAGCTAGGATTACCAATTTTTATTAACAAAACCATCAGAATTTGCTTGCCAAAAGAATGTGCGTAGATGAAGCCTCCGTGAAAGGTCTCATCTGAGGCTGAGTATGCTCTAGCTATGCTCATTTTGACAAAGCCAGCCTCTGTGTTCTTATAAAGTGTGCTTTTATAAAAAAGAGTGTATTTTCCTGGTTTTAGTCTTCTTTCTTATTTCTAGTTGATGCAAAGCGACTAATTGTACACAATAAAGCTCCGGTAATAATTCACGTTCATATAGTCGTTTGAAAACTTGATACGTGCTTTAGGGGTCAGTCATTTATAACTCTGGGTACCGGGGCGGGTTAGAATTTACAAAATGGCCAAAAGTTTTATACCCCTTCGATTTTTGTCTAAAAGTCTTCATACCCTATTGAGAAATAAGAAATAAGTTTCACACCCCACTTGCTATCTACCCTGTAAGGATGTCAGGGAAGATTTCTTCATTGCTACTTTTGAAGTCACAACTGCCACTATCATCTACTTGAAAGATCACATATAGAAAATGTGTTCTGCAAAATTACTTGCTGGGAAATATTGCATGGAAAACCTTTGTACACAATGTTTTAAATATCATTCTTTGTGAGATTTCTTTGCATAAGGCATACATAAGTTTCATGAAAAAAGTTGATTTATGCTTGAAACTTCATTTGAACAAACAGCTGTGATGAATGCTAATAAGAGCACTGCAATAATACAGTATACCACAGAAAACTTAAATCAGAGAAAAATTGCTATTGGATAAACTCTGACAACTTTATATGTATACAGTGATCAATTGAGTTGATTTTCTTTAGATTTTGTCTCTAAAGGATTTCATATCCCTCAAAAATTCTCTACAAAGTTTCATACCCCCCAGGTATCCTAGATAAAGTTTTCATGCCCTACCCAATTCTAGCCCGCCCTACTACCCAGAGTTACAAATGACTGCCCCTTATCGTCTGGTTGGAGAGACACTCAATTTTACCAGTTCCTTACGAACTTGAGCTGCCAGACTAGACTGTAAATCTGTAAGGCAAATACATCAGAAAAGATTTGTTATACAAAGCTGAATTGTGAAGATTTGTTTTACTAGGTATTAAACTAAACGAAATGATTAAGAGTTGTTCTTGCAGTTTAGAGGATTTATGAAGCTACTGACATACATTTTTGAGACCAAAGTATCCACTGAGCCAATCAAACTCCAAGACATTTCGAAATCAGGCGTAAATATTCAATATTAATTCCAATGTTGTTTACCCACCTGACCAATGACCTTGAAGGAAAAATCCAAGCATTAAGCATATGGCGATTTTATAACATTCTTGAAATCTTTTGAAAAGATCAAATCACTATCTTGGAGGTCTGGAAGAGAATTGATCAAGCCATCTGATAACTGGAATTTGAGCAGTAATTGTGAAGAGAAGAAAAACTATATAGTGCGGTGGCATAGCAAGGACTCAAAAAGTCTTTATCACAGGTATACTGAGGAATATACAAACTAAGGAGGAAGAAGATGAAACTAGGGGAAGAAATGAGACGATAACACTATGGACGCAGCAAAAAGACGAGATGAATGGAAAAAATTGGTCACAAAGCCATCAGTTGGATTCTCACGTTTTACTGAAATCAGGGGTAAGTAGCAAATAGCATTTCCAAAACATTGATAATTTGACCTCGTTTTTGGGGCATCACTTGCTAACAGTTAATTATAGAAGAAAGAGAGATTTTTGGAATAAGCAATGAGGATACCAGAATTTAATTAGCATCTCCGTCTTCAAATAGTCAATAGCGAAAATTTGGAATTCGACACTAACGCTAAAAGTGCATTTATATCATTCAAACATTTTCAAAAGGATTTCATTTCTATCTGACACCATCAGTTACCATTTTGCATATTGTTTAGATTGACTGCTTACAATGCTTATTTTAATTTTGAAAGCATAGGCAGTATTCTTAGTGAAGTCCATTATGCCCTGCAAGTTTTTAGTTTGATGCTAAATTAATTTGACTATAAAAAGGTATATGAATAAGTTATGTGAAGGCCAAAGCACTACTGTTAGTAGGCCAATAGTATTTTCCTTCATATCGCTTTCTTTGTATGACTTATACTCATTATGATGAAAGCTAATGCTCATTGGAAACAACATCTTCCGTTTTCACTGAGCCCTTTCGTCTATCTCTTCTCATGAGGTGTTTGTACAATCTGATCGCTTTTTATCTGCATAAAAGACCGACAGCATGGTTTAGGGTGACTGTTGCTTACTGCAAGCATTTTTTTACACGATTAAAAATCTACATGACAAAATTACTACTACTATTACTTATAAGCTACATTACATACATGACAAGAACGATACCCCGGGGAACAATAACTATGACTACCCCGGGGCCATGACACACTAAAACACTAAATACGGCATGGAATGACCATATTTTACCATTACCTATTACCAATCATTTACCTTCATTGTCTCCATTTAAAATAATATTTTAAATGGTTGTTATGTTTATGTTGCTGCAAGCATTATGAAAAACATTTTTCCATTGGCATAGAACATGAGTTCCAGCTTTCCTTGACTTCATTTCTATCATCAACTGCTATTGTGATTGCAAAGCCATTGGTTTGTTTACATTGATCCCAGACTGGCAGAGTGTGCTTTAGTTTCAGCTGTATTCGTAAAGCAGCTGTTATGCTCATCGAAACTACATGCGTAAGATATCACGCTTTGCATATCATATAAAGTCTTATCTCCAAGTTACAATTCTGCCTAGATTACGAGGAAACTGTCCTTGAGAATAAAGCAGACTGTAATAAATAAAAGCTTTAATCTCTGATGCCTAGGAACCAAACATTTTGCTATATAGTCTAAAAAAACTTTAGGGCCCTTTGCAAAACTTTCTCAACTATTTTTCATGAGGAGTTTCTCCTGAAGCAGCCAAAGCCACGTGGATTCAGATCACTACTTATGGCTCTATTCAATTGAAAACTCAATACTCCGTTTCCAAATGCAGCCCCCGCACCTATTCAGATAAAGGAGTCATCCACTTATCTAACTTGAGATCGGCGTCGGCCATTTGTTCAACTGTGTGTTTACTCGTTCAGATGTTTCTACAAATGACTACATACGGTGAAAGCCTAACTACGCCCTCTCTCTTTTAAGCTCTCCCCTCCAATAGGACGCTCATTTCATAAAACTTTGCATTAAATTCCCTCACTTGTTAACCCCCTCCCCAAAATCGTATAGCAAAAGCTTTGTGAAAAATTGCAGCCATTCAGCCAAAGATAATCACATTCAGTTGATCTCCTTTTTCTGATTTCGTGTGCAGTAGAGCTTACAGTTTCTTGTTCAGCTCTAATTTCAACAATTCTACCTCTCTACCATTCTTGTTTAACACCAAATAGCTCACATATATCGACTTTTCTAACTTAGCTCCCTCTTTATAAAGCCCCCTCTCTTTCTAGCTCCTCTCTGGAAGATCTGAAGTGTTGCAGGTCCCCAAGGGACTATTAGAGCTCGTAGAGTATATACAATAAACTACTTGATTTAGTTGCAATAGTTCTATTGTGTACTGTCTAAGACATCAGTATGAAGTGTTGATATTTACTATAGGCTAGCTCTTGAACAGTTTTATAGAGAGGAGACGTTGGATAAGCATGGACTGCTTGGAAGGTGGAAGAGCTGAGAAGGGCTGCCCTCTTAGTACATGTTTTGGCATGTCTGGGGAGCTTTTATTAATTCTGTTATGAAACCGATGATTTTATTTGGCTAGAATTTACAACATGACAAAAGTGACTTGTTGTCCCCTTTGTTGGCCTCGAATATACAGAATTCTACTGTATTGAATCCAGTGATGCCTGCACATTGGCAAATAAGACAAATTTCTTTACAGGGTACCGAAGACTTTACTGCCGCATCATATGTGACTTTCTTTTCTACATACCATACTTCTCTTGCATTGGAAATGCATAGCAAACCATTTGACGCTGCCAATAAATGTAAGTAGCCGTCGTGAGCATATTTTATATGCGGCTTTGAGGCTAGTCGCAATAATCGCATTATTAAGTATAGAAACTCCACTGATGAGCATTTTCGCGTATGGGGAATTTATATGTTATCATGAAAATAGGAAAACAATGCAGTTGATTATAAGTGCCGCGATATGGTAATTTTACTCAAATGTAAAGCTGCTAAAAGCGAGGCACAGCAACAAATCAACTCGAGCTATCGTTAGTGAGAAATGTAATAAAATATTTATGTGAAATATCATGTACCTTTTGTCTATTATTTAAAAATATGATTTAGAGGATTGTCCTATTTTGGCTCTTTCCCGTGAATTACAAGCAAGTATTTGATGAATCCTTTCCAACATGATTCTATTTCTATTACGTTACTGACTTAAATTGTTCCGTTGCATACGTCTTAATTGGATCATACTGATAAGCTTAGAAGTGCTTTAATCAAATTTGTGGAACGATCTAAGGTACAAAATGTTCGAACGCTTTCAGCATATGATGTTGAGCGATAATCCTTGTCAGAACTGGAAAACACCAACAAGCAGATTACTTACAAATAAAAACATACTGTAGTTAGTGAGGTGCTATAAGAGGATCAGTGCAGGGAACATAGTCTAATGTAGGGTTCAGAAAAGAAGCCACTGATGCTAAGTTACAGGCAATACTCTTATACTTATTTTTAATGATTAAACTGCTGTCGTTTTTTAATTTTTACTAGCAAGCTTTGTCCATTTGTCAGGACTATATCGAAATAGCATCGAATTGGACTAATATCACTCAATAAAATACAGGACAAAATATAATTCACCGATCAAAATATTAATAACTAACTTAATGAGCATGTTTTTCAATGAATTGTAACTGCGAGAGGTGTGAAAACCAGTCGGTTGATACGTTCAAACATTCTGAAGCAGAGTATCACTGCAGATGCTAATTGCTTTGAGTTGAGAGAATTAATTTCTGCATGTCTTGCTTGTTTATTTATTATATCGATTGGCTTATTATTGGTCTCTCATGTTGCTGGCGTTTTTCTTGCAAAAATTATGCTTGTGCCTTATTTACTAAGATCTTGGTACTTTTTGGTGCCCCGAAGCTTCCTATTCTTCCTAATTCTAACACTGCTAATTGAATTTTCATATTTTACCAAAAGCTGCATTTTATCGCATATTGTTCCTATTCGAGGCCTTACATCTTCACTTACGACGGTCTGTCTGAGAAAAGTAAAATTATTTGATCAAAGGTAAGTCGTCTGCTATTGCCAATAAATCTACTGTATATAATATAATATAATATAATATAATATAATATAATATAATATAATATAATATAATATAATATAATATAATATAATATAATATAATATAATATAATATAATATAATATAATATAATATAATATAATATAATATAATATAGTATAATATAATATAATATAATATAATATAATGTAATATAATATAATATAGTATAATATAATATAATATAACATTGCATTGTCTAATGTAAATGAGCAAATATTGTCTACGATATAAATTTGCGATACACAATAAATAATAATAGACAGCACTGTTATGCATAACATAAATATAATTTTCCTATGAAAGGCGCCGTAATTATTAAAGACAATATAGTATTGAAGTAACTGAAGGAACCTAGACAGCAAGAAGTTGTGTCTAGGATCTCACAATTAAAGCTTGATGCAAATCCTGTTTTTTGTGGGTGAGAGCCAAGTGCAGCTTGATTTTGATAGAGGAAGGAGAAAGTTGAACTTCATTGCAGTGTATTTAATTGAGTCGATTTGATTGGCAAGTTATTTACAAAACTATTCTATACTGAAGTTTTTCTTCATTTCCTGTCTATTGTATTGCCTATAATTGAAATTTTGAGTTAAATTATTTTCTATTGTCTTTTCACAAATATCACTCCTAAGGCTATAGGATAAGGCGAGCTAACTGTTGCGTGAGTAGATATTGTTAAAAATTAATGAAAAATTGGTTGACGCAGGAATGCACTGAGAAAATTTTGAAATGAATAGAAACTAAGTAAGCACGTTAGTTAGTAAATAAGTTAATAAATAGGTTAACAATGCGTGTTTATTTGAGCTAAGGTGATACATCCTAGCTGCTGGTTATTCTTTGAACACCGAATGTTAATCGAACTTAATGTACCCCTAGAGTTGCATATAACAAATACGGTAGACCCTGATTGCAATGCAAGGATATAGACCGTTACACTCCCGATTGCACCTAAGATAAAGAAATCCGTGTATTTTTGCTGAACGTATAGTAAAGGAAACCTCAGCAGACACATTTATGATAGCATGCTATCTTGTGCTTTTTTATATCATCTTGGTTCTTCTGTGATAGTTCATGTACTACTTAAGTAAACTTCTTGAGATATTGTGCATTCTGCATGTCTCAAGGTCCTAAAATACGGGGAACGTTTGGGAGTGCCTGTTAGAGAGGACACTTATACATATACATACATACATACACTTATCCTGAATCCTTAGCATAGTGAGACAGGATGACTTGCTCATTCCTCGCAGCCTTTAACTTCCCCAGTGCTGTCACTGGG